>APFE030309313.1:29737-55028 GCA_000404065.3 Pinus taeda
CCATGAAATCCTTCCATCTACAGTTGAATTCACCCAATCCTCTTCTCACGTGGTTATCTTGTAAATATAATCGAGATCATCATCACTATCATTGTCGCGCACCGGTTCAGTGTATCGTGCTCCTTCGGCTGGATCTAGCAGTATTATTACGCGTAGTGATTTTTTTTCAAAGATCATTTTGCGCTTCTTCAGATTTATGACTCCATTCATATCGGTGGCCCAGACTATTCCTAGTAGCGTGGGATAGGGATTACTGTCATCAACAATCTCTATCACTTCAAAATCTGCCTGCATGCTCGCACCTTCAACGTCTATTGTTACCCCTTGCAATCTTCCCATGGGTAAGATCTTCTTTTGGTTCGCTATTCGCAACTGAATAGGAGACCACTGTAGCACAGGTCTACCCATGCGTTCCCATGTTTGTTTTGGCAGTACATTCACATCCGTTCCGAGATCCAGGATTACCTGATTTGCATAGTCAACATCATTTCTCTTCCTGTGCGCAATGCATGCTTTCCAAGTTTTCGGATCACGCACGATTCTCCTGACCCTGCGTACCTAGTGATAAGTTCCTGTAATCCTTTTACTACCTTGCTGTCACATAGCAGTTTCAAGCATTTCTCCAGAAAGGTAGTGATCCTTGAAGGATCCATCCCTGGTTCTAGTTGAGCCTTACTACTTAAAGTGGAGGCCTTTGTGAAGCTCTTCTTAGCTTCCATGAACGTCTCCTTCATGCATTTTAAATCAAATTTAGGTTCCTTTGTAGGAGCCTTTTGGACCAATGCACTTTCTTCTGACGGCTTCCCTTTATCATCCCTAGTGGTCATACCACTCCTGAGCATCATGTTTACATTTGGGTCTTCTTCGCGCGACTCAGACCTCATCATCTACAAATTCTGAGTCAAAGGGGGCTGAAGTACCCCTTTTTCATGCAGTCTCGATATCAATGTAGGGTAGTCTTCTGCCTCATGATCAAACTGAGTACAGTACAAACATGATGTCCCTGTTGGGTTTGTATAATCATGGGCATAGTGCCCCATCCCCCCGTAATTGTAGAAAAATAGTTGTCTGCGACCCCTTCCTGGTCCCATACCACCTCGACCTCGACCGTGCCCTTGAAATCCAGAACGCAACATTCTTGCATTTGGGTCGAGGGTTTGTGTTTCTACTTGCACCCTTTAGGTAGGAGTCTGATTGATCATTAGTTCATAGCTTCTGCAGGTGCGCTCATCATGGCCTATTGACCTGCAGAAATTACAAAATAATTGCTGGGACATCTGTGTATACTTCTACAATAGATGACAATTATCCATAGTATGTTTTCCTCCTATCTGACAAATTGCACATCATAATGCAGGCGCCACAGTTGGTCCTGCTTGTGCCTTAGGTCTTAGCGGCAGCAGCCCTCCTCCTGCCAAGTAATTTGTGAACATTGGATAGTGGTCCCTGTCATGCGCTTGGCCTTTGCATTTTATGCACCATACCTTCTCGCGTGCCTCTGGCCGAGGTGTCCTGTCCTGCTTCAAACTTTGCATCTCCAGACATAGATTTTGCAGTTGCGTGTGGATTTGTTGGACTCCCAGACTAGGGTCTTGTATAGGGGTCTCATGCAATATCATCGCCATCTCCAAAGTAGCCTTGGTGGAAAGTTTTTGTTGTGATAGCGTCGTCCTTAGGTGCGGTGTTAGTGATGCTACAAACCATGCGCGGTGTTGTCCATCCGTCAACATCATGTTGGCTTCGCGAATCATACCCTTCAATATTTGGTCCAAATCCCAAGGGGTCTCGCCCGGGAGCGTCGCGATCTCCTTAAACCGGATGATTGATTGTGTTTCCAACTTTGGCCTGCTAAATTCCCTGTTCAACGCAGTTTGGATTTTTGTGATCCCTGTGTTTGGATAGTCATTAGAATGCTTAATGTACCATGTTAATGTGCGATCCTGCAACACGCTCACCAGCATAGCCTTCTTGATATTGTCATCAACAACGCCTTGTGCTTCCCATACTTCCCTTACCACGAACCAGAATTTGTCCGGATCTTCATCCCCCACTCCTTTGAATAGCAGTATTTTGATCGCACTCACCATACTTAACTGTGGTGGTGGCGGAGGTGGGGTGGGTGTAGATGGGGGTGAGGAGGGTGAGATAGGTAGCGGTGTAGGTGGAGGTGGTAAGTGTGGAATTCACTGCCTTATTAAACTAACTGTGCTCAGAAACGTTCGCAAGCTCTTCCTTGCTTTCTTGCGAGGGGGAAATTAAGGGACTGGTTTCCAATTATTCACTACTTCCACTTCTATAGACCTTCCCACTTCTCGTAGTCCCAAACATTAATTTATTCGCATAACCTGCTTTTCACACAATAACATCTTAATCCAAGTGTTCAAATATTTAATATACTTACCTCGCGGTCCCTTGAGGAAACATCGCTCTGCCTCACTGTAGCTGACGGTCATGTCTATCGTGAACTCAGTGATAAATCCTCCTATAATTCAGTTGATTCAATGGTCCACAGCTTGCGTGAACTTATCTCCTGACGCTTCTAATCTGTGCACTAATTTCAAAGTCCACATGATTGGTTTGTCGAGCCTACACCTTCCTTAACTGTCTGCTAGCTTCGTGATCCATGCATATAGCTCAGAAGGAAAGGATGTAAAGAGAATTTCATGGATTTCCGTATACAAGTAGCGCTCCAACCACTGTTCCTTAGATACTTGTATATTTCTGTTTTCCTGTGCCGCGAACTCATGAATCTTCTTGTCCAACCACCCTTCAATTTATTTCTTTGTTGGATTCTAGTGGCACGACATCAGACATCCCTTATGCAGATCTCGGTCCTGGTAACAGAACCATTTGTTGGATTGTATGGGCTTGACCAATGTTCAGATGTGATTTAGCCAAACAAATCCTTGTACTACTAGCCCTTTTGGTAACAGTCCGCTGAGCGCGTACTGAGGTCTCACCCGAACTAGTATGGGAGGGTGTTAGAACCAGATTTCCACACCCTGGGGATGTCTGATGAGCTTCTGGTGGTCCGTGGTTTGACCCTGCATGCACGTCACTACGCGCATCTATTAGTCCCTCGCAACCTGTGATGCTATCTTTGCACAACCCTACTTGGGGCGCGATCCATATTATACCGAAGTTCCTTACTGTTTAACATGTTATTACCTGATTACTTAACTTATCTATGTAAGACTAGTGATAATTAACAATATATCCAACAATCATATAAGTGCACATGATAAACAAAACAATATAAATGTATAGAATGCAATACACAAGTAGATGCATAGAATTTGGAATTAACTTCTCTTTATTATTCTTCATTCAAGGTTACATACTCGACACCGCCCTATGCACTTAGCTGCAGGGGTCCGCGCACTCAGCTGCAGAGCCTCTTCCTACTACTACGAACCAATACACTTAGAATCTTACTCTATGCTCGAACCATTTGTATTCATCTATCTCCCCTCTTCGCTATCTTTACAACTTAGAGCCTCACTCTATTTATAAAATGGTAGGCCGACATGACATTAAGTCACATTATAAAATTTAGGGCGGAAAACCCTATGACCCAACCTATATATCATGCTTTGCGCCTGAAATTTGTGGAGTTTTACAATACATTTGATGACAACTTGGGCTTTGAGCCCCAAAACATCTTATGGGGGGATTCCATGCCCAACAGGGTGTGATCCCATTGACATGTGGTAAGTGGTGTTATAATAGTGCTCTCCCAAGTGTAACCACTTTATCCATGCTTTCTACTAGCCAGATACATAGTTTTTGAGATAGCCCTCCAACCATTTGTTGATTATCTCAGTTTTTCCTTTAGTCTATAGGTGGTAGCTAGTGCAAGGTGTTAGCTCTATCCCAACTAGTCTGAACAAATCTTGCCAAAATCCTCCCATGAACTGGTTATCCCTATCACTCACAATAGTTTTTGGAAACCAATGCAATGTAAACACCTCTCTCGAGAACAAATCTACCAATTTTGCCACTGAATATTTGGAAGATATGATGAAGAAGTGTGAAAATTTCGTGAGCTTTTCCACCACCACATAAATAAAATATTTCCCCTACACCTGGGGCAATCTTGTGATGAAATCCATGGAAACAATTTCCCATTTTTTCTCCAAGATGGGCAGAGATTGAAGCAACCCAGATGGGTGAGTATGCTTTGTTTTTTTGTTGGTAGACGTTGCATTCTCTGACAAATATAAACACACATGTCTTGAGGCCCTTCCATGTGAAACTCTCCCTGACCTATTTATAGGTCTTCAAGTACCCAGGGTGCCCTACTAGGGGTGAGCTATGTGTTGCCTACATACTCTTCTCCTTGTGTTGAGATTTTGGTACCAAGTGAATCTAGCCTTTGTAATAGATAATTTCATCAATGAATCGATAAGTTTCATCCTGGATTAGCCCATCAAGGATCTTACAAGTAGATTTTCTTTTGGAATATTCCATGAAAAGCAAGGATTTGTATTCATATAAAATCTCCATGAGAGAGAGGGTGGATGACATTCTGGAAAGGGCATCTGCTACCACATTGTTCTTTGAGGCCCTATGTTTAGTCATCGAAGGGGCAATTAGAGGATTGATAGAGGGCAGAGCTTCAAGGCCCTAGGTTCAACATTATGAGAGCAACTAGAAGGTTGATAGAGGAAAGAATTGGAAGGCCCTATGAACAATGATCTAAGGAGAAACTATACATTGTTAGAGGGCAGCGTAAGTTCACTGACATTGGAGCAGCGATGCCATTGATAGAAGGTTTTTTGGTCAGTTGAAGATGCAAGCATTCTAAAGTTGTAGAACTACTTGTGAGTAGAAAAATAGGTGGAAAAGGACCTTATAGATGTTCAAGTTATGTGGACCAAAAGGACTAAGTTGAGCACTCCTTCAACAATTAAGTCACGTGCATCTTGTTCAAGGGTAGATTGAATGTCTAAAATTGTTGATCTCAAGCCCTAGTTGTTCTTGTATTAGGGAAAATCATAAAGGCCATGATCCATGGTACAAGAGCCCTATGTTTATTGTATTAAATTTTGTAATATAACAAGCTTTGGGTTGAAAAATTCTCTTGTGTACTACATTGATTCACTGTTGTAGATTTTCCACTGTGCAAAGTTCTTGTGTTGCAGCATTTTAGTGTGTTTGTGATCATTCCTTAGACATAAATCTGATTCTTAAGTGCCAAAGAAAAATAAACAAAACCCAATGTTTGTCTAAGATTAGTACAATGGTTTTAAACTTACGAAGTCAACTCCTAAAGTTATTCCAAAATATATATCTTCTATAGGAAAAAAAATTGTAATTTCTATTCATTTGTAGAAATTATTCAAAATTACATTCTGTATATACACACACTATGTGTATTCCATAATGTTTTTGAATATTATTTTGTAAGCTTGTAATCTTCTTTTACATACTTTCCAACTTTTGCCCAAAATTTACTAAGAACACCTTTTGGATAATTACATAAAAAATGGTGAGAGTTAAGTTTTTCACCTTGCTAGGAGATGCAATGTAGTAGACTATAAAATAAAAAATATAAAACAAAAGTCATTGTTCAGGAATATTAAGCCCTCCCTTCCTGAGTAACGAGGCCCCTATAGGCCTATGGTAGAAATCATATGATTTGTCATCTCACTACTCCATGGTCAACCAAAGACCTTGTTCCATTTCTAACCCCTCATTCAAGAGTTGATCAACTACCCAATTTCTTTCCCTATAAATGTGAGAACATGTAAAGAAATTAAAAGATTCTTCGAGCCGTAATGTTTCTTCTAAAATAGTTATGAGTAAGATGTTTCTACAGGATTTTGTTTTGTTGATCCAATTAATTATAAACATAGAATCCCCATAGAAAAATGGTTTTGTTTTGAGCCAACCACACCCCCTAGAAAATGATCAAAGGGAGTGCTTTGTAAGCATGATAGACAAGATTAGAGAGCTAGGCCCTCCAAGCTCCCTCCAAATCCTTCCCTTCCCATGCACTAGTTTGTCCCATAATATTTTTGCACACGTTCCATACCTGCGACACTCCATGAAAACATGCATAGATTATTCTTCACCAACCTTGTACAAGGAGCACCATCTCAGCCTGATCACAAATCTCTTTTGTATCATGTCCCAATTAGGAACCTTCTTCTCCATAAGAAACGACATGAATAGTTTTGCCTTTATCGGGCACTTAGATTTGTAGACCGCCTTCCACCACCATTTTGATTTTGCTAAAGCTCTAGCGACCATCAAGAAAATGTATCCAAGCTTGGGGGTGTAGGTTCCAAAGGGGAAAATAATCCAAACTAATTCATCCTCTCTATCTATCAGTGGTCTATGAACATTTGTCAGGGAATTTAGGAAGCCACTTTATGCATCTTGGAACTATGCCTCTAATCCCAGCTCTTCTGTTATGAAACCAACTCACAAAAAGATAGAAAAGATACATGAAAGCCTTAGAAATAAGCCTATTTGAGGGGGCAACCTCCTTTACATTACACAAATGAACAATTCTTGGATGATACAAATGACAAGACCTCCTTTCTATATATAGGAGTCTAAGGGGTCAATATAATTAAGCCAACATAAAATATAAAATGTAAGGGACACAATAAAACTAAATGGGGCTCCTATGGGGCACAATAATAAAATATGGGGACTACATGGGCACACCAATATATAAGGGGGTGTACTAATAAGAAAAGGGTTAAACACTAGTGTATAGGCCTAACAGCCCCTTTTCCTTTCAAGTGTTGTCC
This sequence comes from Pinus taeda, assembly GCA_000404065.3. Lineage (NCBI taxonomy): Eukaryota > Viridiplantae > Streptophyta > Pinopsida > Pinales > Pinaceae > Pinus > Pinus taeda. The sequence goes on from APFE030309313.1 coordinate 36,502, forward strand.
TCAATGCTTGAGTAGTTCCTGTATGCTTCGTATAACTTATCTCCCAAATGGTTTTTTTGGGGGAATCTTCAGCGGGAAGTTCTTTTCAATTGGATGAGATTACTCTGAAATTGATCGATTTCGTAGCTGTCGGGTTCTTGTTTTTGTGACTGCTCCAGGTTCCAATATGATTTTTCCTTCGTCTTCAAGTTCTGGAAATATTATTTGAATTGGGATCTTCTGCAACTTTTGGATGGGTAGTCACACTTCTTCGTCCTTGCTTCATTTATCCAATCTGGTTGGATAATAGAAATAGCACAAAAGAAAGCTTCCACGTCCTTGTTCTTTCTTGAGATTGCATCTGCAACAAAAAATTTCTTCCCTTTTATTGAAGTGTCTTCCCATTGGGTATGGTCTCCATTGTTTGAGATGTAGCCGTAAAAATACCCAATCACCTACATCAAAATTTCTTCACTACGATGTTGATCTACCTGTTGTTTCATTTGATTCTGCACCAAAGTGGTGTTATCCTTTAAAAGTTGGAGAAGTTGTTGTTGATGCTCAATGTGATCTTTCACTGCTTGAACCTTTTTCTTCTTTATATGTCCTTCTATCTTAAGAGTTTGAGGAGTGGTAATTTCTTCCAATGCTTTACAAGATATGGTCAGATTCATTTCTTGATGCTCGGTGTGATCTTTCACTTCTTGAACATTTTTCTTCTTGATATGTCCTTCTATCTTAATAGTTTGAGGGGTGGTGATTCCAACTAATGCATTACAAGATATGGTTGGATTCATTTCTTCTTTCTCAATGTGATATTTCACTTCTTGAACCTTTTTCTTCTTGATATGTCCTTCTATCTTGATAGTTTGAATGGTAATTCCGGCCAATGCATTACAAGTTATGGTTGGATTCATTTCTTCTTTCTCGATGTGATCTTTCACTTCTTGAACCTTTTTCTTCTTGATATGTCCTTCTATCTTGATAGTTTGAATGGTAATTCTGGCCAATGCATTACAAGATATGGTTGGATTCATTTCTTCTTTCTCGATATTATCTTTCTCTTCTTGAACCTTTTTCTTCTTGATATGTCCTTCTATCTTGAGAGTTCCAGGAGTAGTAATTCTTTCCAATGCTTTACAAGATATGGTTAGATTAATTTCTTCTTTCTCTGGGGTTGGTTCCTGGTGTGTATCCTCTTCTTTTGACATTTCTTGATCATTTTCTTCCTCCTCCCCACAATCAATGTAAAATAATTTCTTCTTAGCACACTTATGACCTTTAATATATTTGTTATCACAATTGTAACAAAGCCCTTTTTCTCCTTTTTCTTCCAATTGTTGTGGTGCAACCCTTGTAGGTTATGGAAGGTTAGGAGAAACAACACTTCCATATTTATAGTTGTGAGGGGTAGACTTCCTTGTTTCCATAATTTTTCTTTCAACTTTGTAACAAAGCCCTTTTGCTCTTTTTCTTCCAATTGTTGTGGTGTTGCTCTAAAAAAGGTGTTGCTCTTTGTATCCTCATAATGTGCTATCATTTCCTCTATGAAAATTGACTATGTAATAAGTTGTTTACGAGAACAAAGCCCTTTATACCATAAAAATTGATCTAGTTCTAAATATGAAGATGCAATACGTACCTTTTGTAACAGTTGCACCTCATGTAGATCAAAATATTTCCACATCTGCAGTATCCAATTTATCGGATCCTTGCCATCAACCTTCCTCATATCACCTTTTCTTGATTTTAGGAGCTCGATCTTCAAATGACTGTAACTCTGTAATTTTGGATCTTCCAATTCTGAAATCGTGATCTGCAGTATCACTCTACGTCCTCTTTCCAATGCCACTAGTTTGATCGAAATTGAATTTTCCAAGAAAGAGTTATGCACAATCTCCCAAGATGACTTGATTTTATACATTTTCAGAAGAGCGCACTTGTATGAAGTGCCACGTGTCATTGTTTCGAACTTTGTATTGAAACTGATACACAAAAAACTATAGGCCATCCTATTTTTTAAACTTCATATGAAATTTCAATATGATTCTCAAAACACAAGTTATGATGATTTTCCCACGGTGACCTATTTCGAATGTAATTCTGGGGTCTGCAAAAATCCTAACTTCCTCATACTATATCTTTGAAAATATAGCAGGACAGGATCTGAATTTTGGAGTCAAGGTTTAGACCGCTTTCTTCTCAAATGGGTTTTTGTTTTATCTTCTAAAACTTTGTAGCGAAAGCGTTATAGTGAAAATCCCATGATGACCTATTTTCGATTAAATTCTGGAGCTTGCAAAAACCCTAACTTCCTCAGACCATATCTTCGAAAATATAGCGAGACAAGATCTAAAATTAAGATCTGAGTTTCAGCGGGATTTCATCTCAAATAGTTTTTTTGTTCACTTCTAAAATGTCTCAGAAAAAAGTTGTAGTGCAAATGCCATGATGACCTGTTTGGAGCAGCGAAACCCTAGAATCCAAAGCTCTCATACCAAATGTTATGAAATCAGCTCACAAAAAGATAGATGAAAGCCTTAGAAATAAGCCTCTTCGAGGGGGCAACCCCCTTTACATTACAAAAATGAATAATTCTTGGATGATACAAATGACAAGACCTCCTTTCTATATATAGGAGTCTAAGGGGTCATAATATAATCAGAGCCGACATAACAATAACAATGTAAGGGCACAATAATAACAATATGGGGACTACATGGGCACAACAATATAATAAGGGGGTTGTACTAATAACAATAAGGGATAACACTAGTAGTATAGGGGCCTAACATCTTATGTGGATCTCCATCCTTGTCTCCAAATGCTTCTGTTGATTGGTCTAATGATATGAGAAAGTTTGGTGAATGCTTTGTTTCTTGGGTAATCAATTAAAGGTTAGGAGAGTATATTTCGTTAACCACTACCTAGCCATGGATTAAGACTAGTTCTTACCCTGTCACCATTTCCCACTCTTCATGTTAGTCCACTGTCGATGCGTTCGAAGAAGTTTAGTGTTGCCCTTCATATCACTAAAGTGTTAGCCTGTGGCTTATCCACCCTTCTTATCCAATCTTTTATAAAACTTAGAGTGATGTATTTTTTAATGACTATCAATTTCAATAGGCTTTACATTGAGATAAATCTCCATCCACACTTAGCAGCGAAAGACTTTGAGAACAATAAGATATTCTTAAGGCCCCAACCTCCCAAGATATTTGGCGCTGCTAGTTTATACCATTTGACCTAGGAATAACTAAGTAACCTAGACATATAGCCTTGGTCTCTTGTATTTCTAGAAGCTATGTAAGATCATTTTTGTTTCTTTTGCAAATACTTCTTCCATGATGGTCCTATTCTCCTCGTCATTAACAAACGTTGGGAAAAGTTGTGTAGTTCTTATTACTTATGCAATTGAGGCCCCAACTGGAGCATGAAAAATATTCTCAAAGTGACTATTTACTAGGTCTGCTAAGCATTAAAAGTTCGAAACCTCCCTTCTTGTGGGATCTTGGAGACTTCATATGATATTTCACGCATGGTGTAAACCTAGACAAAATGGGTATTTTAATATTGACATTCCAATAAAATGGATTTTCTTTTTAGTCGCCATTGCACCTCAATTTCTTCTAGGATCATTTTTTTTCTAGTATAATGAGTACCTCTATAGAAATAATAAAGTTGAATCCTATTCTTTTTGATTTGCAAGAACCTAAAGCTGCTTTTCGATCTTCGCAATTCTTGAATGGTTTCCAACTTCTTCTCCTTTTCCCATTCCTTCGTTTTCTATTTGATAAGTTTTAAATTGGCTTTGAAGTATAGTGTAGTTGAGGAACCCTGTTGAGGGTTTGAAGATTTCCAATGAGTGTTGACTAGGGTTAATAAATCCTCTTCTTTTAACTAGGAGGAGTTCATATTGAAAGGGTTTACCATCTTCTGCAATGCACCTTTTATTTCCAAGAATATTTGGGAATGGTTTGATTCTCCTAGACCCTATCCACTATTTGATAAGGGTAAATCTATATACCAAGGATTTTCAAGGTTAGAACTGATTTTTTATCTTAGCCACCCTGTCAACCCCTATGCATGGATTCCTCTCGGTGGGAGCTAGTTTGACTAGTTCCACATCCACTGATTTTCTCCATTCTAGTTTTTTTTAAATAGTTCTTGCCCTTGGACCCCAAAATAAGATACACCTAGGGAAAAATTCAAGTCTCCTCCTATTGCTAAGGCATTTGACCTTATTATGGATTTGACAAAGATTTTGTCCCAAAGCTCCTTTTGGTTGAGAGAGGGCCCATATATATTTAATAGTGTAACAAATGTTCCAAGTTCCTCTAAAAATACCTCAACTCCTAATTCTAAATCCATGCTCTAATAGTTGAAGCTTGGACATTTTTTCTTTTCCAACCCACAACTATCCCCCTCGATATTCCACTAGCATTTATCCTTAGGAACCTCCAACCATCCAATAGAGCTTCTAGACACTTTTTTGTTGATTCACCCTCCCCTAGAGTTTTCTTGTAGAAAAATTACATCTAGACTACTAAGTTCTACTAACCTCCTCATAACAAGTTTTTTATGGGGACATGCTAAACCCCTACAATTAGAAGACATAAGTTTTATTTGGGAGTCCCTCCCATGGCTGTCAAGCTCTAAGCACCCCATGATTGGATTATTGTTTTCCTGTTGCTAAGTCTTCTCGTGATTTTTTTAGTTGAGCCTTCCTTCCCCTTCCCCTTCCTTCAGTGGTGGAGAGGAAGAGATTAACCAATCCATTCATAATACACTCCTTTTGTGGAAAAATTGGCTAGGAGTGTAGATCACACACAACTTCTCTTGCTTCTAAGTTCTCAAAGCAATATTTTAAGGTAGAGGAAATAGGGGAGGAGTAATCACTCTACACTTGTGGACATGAGCACATGGATTGAGCAGGGGAGTAAGGTATTGAGGAGGGTTTCATGGTAGAGTGGGATAATTTTACTTCCATAAAATCCCCATAACACCCAACATATGACCTTGAATGACATATTACAATTTCATTAAAAACAAGGGAAAGAGATGTGGGGGAAGGAGCCAAGATTATATCTTCATTTATCCCCTTCATTCTTTCAGCTTCCGAGTCATAAATCATGTTCTCCTCTAATTCCCTTGGGAGATATTTTCCCATGATTCCATGAAATCTTGAAAGTAGGTGAGCATCTGGTTCCTTCAAAACTTGTACTAGATCCTTGCTCTTAGTGTTGGAGCCTTGTTTCTTTCTAGGGATTGTGTGTGCCTTTTTGTGTAATAAGGGATCACAATATTTGACCAAATATGCATACCTGTGGAACTTCCTACATATGAATGGGATGCTTTCGTAATCCAGGATTTGAATTCTTTCATCCTCTTCCCTGATATAGACATCTTCTTCCAAACCTCCCCGTAGATCAATATTAATCATTATGCAGGCTAGGGATATCTTCCTCGTTTTGAAGTAGGAGGAATCATGTTCTAGGTAAGTTCCCAAGGAGTTCCTAATATCTTTGAAGACTAATACATCCCAACATTATGGAGGTATGCCAAGAAGTCTTACCAAAATCAGAGATACATCCATTCTTTCCAGGTTGGCGTCAAAAAGAGGCATCCAAAAGTTGAAGATTACCAAGGTGGAATCAATCTTCCAAACCCTTTGACCAACCCACTTTGCATTAGCTACTTCCTTGAATTTCAATTGAATCCAACCCCTAGCCAATAGGGCAACATCTGGGGGGGCTCTTGACTATAGGTGCAATTTTGCTATCCACCCAAGCTTTTAGGGAGGATATGTTGAATTTCCTACACTGAGCATGCCTTACTAGAGATTTATCTACCATTTCTTATGCTTTCTACATCATTACATTCGCCCCCAAAACCAAGGATAGTATTTCTCTTCTTGCCTTCTTAACAAACCAACTCTTTCTCTATTTTCCACTCTTCTCCTATTCCACCTTTTGGCTGAAGTTTCCCTTAGACACTGAGAGGGGTTCCTTTACTGAAAACCTTTCTTCATTTCCTTCTTCATTTTGACCTTCTCCATGCATTGATGCTAGAAGATCCCTCAATAAGTTATTTAAGGATGGTTGTGCTATGGGTACCTAGAGAGGAAATGTGTTTGGAAGAGACCTTCAAAAGAAAGAACCTTTGCTAAGTCGAAAACCATTAGAGAAAATTTCATTAGCCTAAAAATGTTGGGGATTTGGTCCTAGATCCAAGTTTCTTAACCTAGCAACAAGGGGTGTTAATTCCATATAACCCCATGGAAAGCTTGAAGAGTCTTGGCTCTAGTCCTTTGAGGCAAGATTTAGAATCCATTGTGTTCCCACAGTCAGAAAGAAGGAAGCTGGATTAAATTCTTTTGAACCTACAGATGGAAATCAAGTATTTTCAATGGCTTTTCTAGTTTGTATGGGTTAAAAATGGGGATCCATAACTGTCTGGATGGACCTCAAAATTGTTGCCTTCTTATTGATAGACATGTTCTGAGTGTATGCACAAATATGATATTCACTGCTTTCTTCCAGTTCATAATCTACCAACTCTTCATCGTCCATGAGAAACCCTGGATTGGTGACTGATAGGTCATCTAAGATTCCACCATCCTTGTTCTTGCCTTGTCCTAATCGCCTTCCAGTTAGAGGATAAAACTTATTATTTTTTTACGAAAAGTATGAAAAAAAACTTCTTACCATCGTCAGAAAATGCCTACACTTAATGTCCTCCCTATGAATGGCATATATGCTAGCGTCTTCCTCCTTCACTGCATATGGCCCTATCCTGTCAGTGCAAACACTTGTCCCTTTAACAAGACACTTCACACTGCCACACCAAAATAGACCTTAAATGATCTAAAAAGTGTATTACAATAAAGTAAAATTAAAAATGATTCAATAATAATTTTAGGTAGATTTATTATCAATATCTAATAATGATAATCATGTCCCTTTCCAACAACACGATGGTCATTTATTTATATTCCAGTCATTGTAAGTCAATATCATGAGTGATAAATAATAATATATATAAATTAATTATAACTATTTTCCATGGTATCTTACATCAAACTCTAAGGGATGCTTTCCATAAATGTTTGTTATTGTTCGATGGGATATTGAAAATCTCTTAGGTTCTTAATATCTAAAATATCCCATTTAGGTGCTCAAATTGTTGTAATATTGGAGATATCGAAAGAGAATCATCATTAGCTTTTTGGAATGTATCCGATACAAAAATAAATTTACACATTCCCCTCTTAGTCAAGTGGATGGAGAAAATATGGACATTTTGAGGTTTAATGGGTCGATTTCAAACTAAAAGATACAAAAATTAATGCAAACAACTATTGAGGATAAAGAGGATGATAAGCCATCTTAATCCAAGCCAACTATTGAGTATAAGGAAGAAGAAGTAGTTGGTTTACTATCCTTCATTCAACATGTTATGGGAATAACATATGATATTTGGTCACAAAAGGGTGGTGCCCACCTTATCAAATTCCTTCTAGACTATTCCAAATTAGACCTCACAAGGCCCTCTTCAAGGTATGGTCAAAATCTTGAAATTATCCCCTACGATTTTGGATCTTTTGTGTGATTATGAATATAATAAAAACCTACAACTGTTTGGTGTGGGTGCAACTGTTTTAGGTAGAGATAGATATATTCTAGAAAACATAGAGGGGTTCATACAACATACATGTTAAGGATTTTGGAAATGTGGGGGCCAATGATGAGGAATTTGTGTCTTAAAAAAACTTTAAGTATATCTTGAGGCTTCTAGGAAGAAAGGTGTAGATGAAATTGATCCTAAAATGAGGGGGATTTGGGTTAGATCAATCAGTTGTTGGGTTTTGGGGAGTAACAAGGTCTTTCATTATAATTGTGGAAGTGGGGAAGGTGGGGGGTGGGGTGGAAGAGAATTTTAGAAGTAAACCCTTCATACATCATGGTAAGTAAAAGATGGTGAGGGAATTAGTGAGACAAACAAAAGACAACCCATGGGTCCCTTATAATGTGATGTGCCTCAAGGAAGGTATCAGAATTATTTTACATGTATCTGAATGGAAGGTGGTTGAATACTTCCCCCTAAAAGTGCATTTCATAAGTTTGTAGATATCAAAAAATGGACATAATTCTAATTCAAGAGATAATGATTAAGCATACATATTCAATTGAGATTCTAAATGGGTTTCTTAAAAACTAGGAGTTTATGGGTCAAGATTGAAATGGTAGATTAGGAGGGTTAATCATTACATGGAATGATGAAATTTTGAGTATGCTACACTTTTCTATTTGGATTGAATTGTTCTCATTAGAACTTGATAGAAATATTTCTATTATGAGTACTTATGGTTCATTCCAAAATAAGTAGGCTTATTGGGATGATTTATTTTTGTCAAATGTTGTTAAAAAGAACTATGTAATTATAAATGTGGCTTGAATGTTGTTATGAACCAAATATAAGTCTAGGGAGATGGTGATAGGATGGATCCTCTTACTCCATATTCCCTTCATAATATTAAAGAAGCCAATTTCTTTGGCATGGAGGTTAAAAAACCCCTTTAACATGGAGAAATAATAAGTTGGCATAGGAGCTTAGTATTGAAAAAATACTTAATAATTTTTTAACAAATGAAGCATTAATATTTAATGATTCTAGGTATAATAGATCCTATACTAGGACTGGTGGGGTCATCTAGCCTTTAATAACTTTGTAATTAGAATAAAGGAGCGTGGTAGAACTTGCTGCCAATCTTACTAGATCTTAGGTGGTGGATTGCTAAAGAAATGTCAACCATGAATGTGACAATAATTTGCCAACTAGAGCTAATGTTACATCTTACTCTAAGAGGTAATGCATTATATAGATATAGATAAAATAAATTTCTTCAACAATTATTTTTAATACTGATCACAAACAATGTAAGATAGAACATAAGATAACATTAAATTTTAAAGTAATAGAAATTATGGATTTTTTTAGGAACCAACCCTCAACAATGCACTTCTTTAAGCCACCCTTCATAGGAAACAAATGTGTTGTGCTTGCGAATATATTAATAGCCCCTTAATTAGAAGAAGGGAGTAAATGTGTTAGATCTTAGATGATGAATTGTCGAAGCCTACTGAGTGCTACTTCCTCTTACTTTAGGAGATAATGCATTCAAATAATGGTAATAACAATCTATCTTTTAAGGTCGTGTTTGAGTCGAAAACCAAATTGGTGTATGAGGTCTCCTTCCTTGTGAGACAAGGGAGCCCCTCCATATAGTAGTTTGTATTCTAATGTCGATGGATATGTACATACCCTATCCCTTTGGATTTGAACATACAATCTTCTACGAAAATTTCGCATTGAAGCTCCAAACACTTCCATGCATTTCTTGGATAGTAGCTAGTGTAATACGTTAGCGTGAATTAGAATCCTAGCCTAGTAAAGACATTGAATGGTAACAAGCTTAAGAATTGATCCCAAAACTTCTTAAAAAAATTTAAAACGCCTTTAGGAGGACACATGGTAACGTCCGACTTAGCCACGTGTCACCTCTTGATTGGCCCAAACACAAACACATGGACCAATAAGACTTCGCCAACTCAATGAAATATTTTGAGAATATTCCAAGAATATCCTAGGAATATTCCCTTTGCTACTTAGGCGGTACAGATGCCTAGTCAACATCCCTCTCATCCATCTGCAAATTTTTTTAGCTTTTTAACAAAGTGAAAAGACCGCCTTTCCAAGAGCATACAGTGCTCGTTTTCCACGAAATGAGTTGCACCAGATTTAGGATGATGCACGTTTTACGATCGTTCAAGTTTCACACCATTATGACAACTTTGAATTTTGAGCATAATTTTGAGCACTTGATCACTCCTCCCCACTGGAAGCCTTTTGGACCCCAAAAGATGACTTTCATTTTTCTAGCAGGTGAGGGTACAATTTCCTCACCTTTTCAACCTCTATCCATTTGGCTTTTGAAGGATTTGTACCCTTGAGCCCCACTCGAAGATAATCGACACTTCCCCTTTTTGATGTCCTTGTTCTTCTATCAAGTATAGTGTCCTGAAGAAGCTCATCAAGAAATTATGGAGAAAAGTCTTCAATAGATGGAATTTGAACATTCTCTCCTTGATATTTAATCAAAGGAGGCTCATACAACCTTAAATTCTCAACATTAACAACAACATAAATTTGCATATATGAAGGAAAATCCAACCTAAAGGCATTTTTACCAACCTTTTCCAAAATTTTGAATGGACCATATCTAATTGGTTTTAGCTTTTTACCTTATACTTGGAGCTTCTCTTTGCTGATGTGAAGCCAAACTTCATCACCGACTTGGAACTTGTGATATTCATGATGCTTGTTGTGCCTTGATTTGTACTTTCCTTGGCTCCTTTCAAGCCGTTCTTGAACTTTTTGGTGTACCAATTGGATTTGTTCAATGAACTTTCTTGCTTTGTCTATGTCGCTATGACCATCAATGGTAACATATTTTCAAAAACTAAAATCTCAAGGAGATTTAGGAAAGTATCTTAAAGAGTGCTTTGCCCAATTTTAAGCATGTTGAATATAGTGCAAATGGTCATCCCAAAACTTAGGATGCTTGTTGCAATACCCACGAAGAAGATGTGTCACCATTCCATTCACCACCTCTATTTGACCATCTGTTTGTGGAATAAAAATTGTAATCTTTTTCAGTTTGGTGTCCATGAATCCCCACAAGCTTGACCAAGAATTCCCAACAAAGCGATAATCTCTATCACTAATAATGGATGTGGGAAATCCAAAATGCACCCATACATTCTGAAAGAATAACTGAGCAGTTTGTTCAATTGTAACTTTCCTTTTTCATGGCATCAAAATACACATTTTGTTGAGCCTATCCACAACTACATACAAATAATCATGACCTCTTTTTGACAATGGAAGACCTCCTACAAAATCCATAGAAAACTCTCCCACGGTCGTGAAGGAACCGAAAGTGGTGTGTACAATCCTAACTTCCTATTGTTAGGCTTATTTATTGCACATAATGAACATCCCTTAATAAAATGAGACAAACTTTCAAGCATACGAGGACAATAAAAATACCTCTGTAGATGTGCCACCATCTTGCTTACACTGAATTGACCAACAATAAGAGAAGTATGCACCTCTCTTACGATGTTAACTCTTTCTCCCTATGGAATACTAAGCTTGCCAAGATGGTACAACAAGTTATCGACAAGGATCCTTAAGTGGTGTATGCTCACCTCCAGTGTATGTGAACTGCAAAATTGGCTAATGTGAGGTAGCTCTTAGTCATCCTACCTCAAAAGAAAGTCACCAGACACTGGAGAAAGCTCTCTCCTTAGTTCTGCGATTTTGTTAAGTTAGACTTTATTGAAAGGATTACTCTCAAACACAGGTAAGAGTTATTTACATAGCATTATACTGCATTTACTCTTTAATGTTTGTGAAAACTCGAAACCACATCCATATAGATATGGTTCCTCAACTAAAATACCAAACATGGTTTTTTGTGAAGACACCTAAATTCATTAGTTTTTTTAGAGATTTTTATGGTTCTTTTATTCATCGAATTTGTTCCCTATTGTCTCTGCCCTTGATTGAACTATTCCGATTTGTGCATTGAATTTTAGTCCAGGGTCTTTGTAAAAATACCCATTATCATTAATTTTTCTGATATTCTTAACATCATATGGGCTTACTATTTTTCATGCCCTTAATTAAGCTACTCTGATTTGTGCATGAATACCAATTACTTATATCATATTTAGGACCAAATTGACCTCACAAGACCTTAAACAAAAGAACTAACCATTCTAGATCAGCCCTTTATTTTAGAAGGGTTGAATAGGACCCGAATTAACCATTCATGACCATCTATTTATTTTATATGGGTTGATCAGTGCCTTATTGGATTTGATTTTCAGGACCTAATGAAACCTTTCTTTTCGGCTCTGATATGTAATTTTTGTTTTACGCTGGTTAATTCTTTCATGTTCCCTGCAAACACTCAACTTTGCAATAATAAAGATGAAACATAAGAAGATGGGATAACGATAGCTAAGTGAGTCACAACACTGACTTCATTTTAGTTTTCACTTCAAAGTGAAACTGTCGTTATTTTCCAAAAGGATAAATTGGCATCCCTGATTTCTTTCTACCATAGATTTTGTCCTTCCTCAGATGTGCCAGACACGGTGATATGGTATTCCATCCACCACCAGAACAACTATATTAAATATTATATTAGAAAAAGATCTAGATGTTCTGTTGACGATTTTTAGAATATAGTTGATAATTGATAAGAAATCTTTGCATGGGATACTGGATCAGTTCAACCATTGTTTCAATGTGGAAATTTTCCCAAACCCGTGGAAACTTCCAAGAAACATGTTGGACCAAACAAACAAAGAATTGGAGATTACATTGTTAAAACTTAAAATATCTCCTTAAACAATGCATATGTGAAACATACGTTCATAATGTGATAGAAGATGAGAATATATATTACCCCACAATCAAGCTTTGACATATCCAATGTAATTGTAAAATTTCCGAAAATAACAATAGGCTTCACATGTTCTGAAAATTCATAAAAAAAATTACACCATCGATTTAAGATTTTGAAAATAGGTTGGTATATTACTTTGTTAGAGTATGAAAACAATTTGATTAAATGAAAATGTGAAAATTGAATTTACCTAATTAAACTCTGTAACATGTATTCTAATTGTATTGGTTTATGGAACCAAATTATAGTTATCGTAATGAAGACTCTTTCATTTTTATGAAGCCCCTGAGATTGAAGAGGTGCTAAGCTTGATTGTAAAAATCTTCTTCTCATAATAAAATCCTTTGTTTGCTAGCAGATGTTTCCTTGACAAATTGTAAAGGTTTTTTTTATGCAGGTGGTTATAAATCTACAATGGTCTCAAAAGAGAAAGATACAACTATGATTAGGGAAATGAATGGATGGAAAAAAGTGTAAACTTATAAGGCTCAAAGGGAAGCAATTCGAAAACATATGAAGAAACTTATAATGCTCATGTGGAACAACAATTACATGAATTTTTTGGAAGTTCTTCTGATCATGATCTAGATGAAGAAACAAATGAGTTGAATAAGAGGTTGCTAATAATTCAAAAATGAAAGTGCAAACAAAAAAAAAGTTGCTTTATAAAATCTTAAAAATATGGTTATATGCTATTGAAACATATATAATAACTTATAAAAAAATAATGCACTCTCACAGGGAGATTATTGAAAATTAAAATGCAAAAATAGTTAAAGAGAGTTTTCAAAATGGAAAGCCCACACTCACAAATTTAAGTAAAACATAAAATTAAAAGCACAAAAAATATAAAAACATCATCAAATTTTACAGACAAAGAGTATTTGAAATTAGAAACCAGCTCATCACTACCGGTTTCCCGCATAAACCTAACAAAACAACCTTCATAACTACACTTGATTTCAAGAGATATTCACTTTATCTTGAAGATTGCATCCCATAATCGCAACCTTCTAGAGATTGAGAAGGTTTATATTAATCCTTAAATGAGGAAAGAGGACATATACACATGTAACAAAAACCATGCCGAGTCGCAATCAACTTGGAAACAAAGTGTGAATTAAAGAACATTTAGGGGGAGACTTCACGTGTTCGACCTAGTGTTTGACCTTTCATATATTGGCACAAGGTGCTTGAGCTAGGGTACCTAGTTGTGGTGTAATATTTATTTTTAACCTTAGCCCCATGGTACCTAGATCTGTAACAATTTTTATTTTTATTTTTTAAACCTTGCATCCGCTATTTTGTGATCCCATAATGAAAGTGTAAGTCTCCCGACAATTTTGATAGACTATCTTCTCTTCTAGTAGAATTATGGCACCCTTTATTCATTGAAATGATTAGGAATACAACTAGCAATTGCACTAGATGTTGCAAAGGAAACACCGTAAGGCAGTAACATAGGAAAGAGTAGCATTAAATTGTTTACGTCACCGAATGTTGCCAAAGGGTGTAAATAGAATTTTGAATCTTACATAAAGAGGAGGGTCTAAATAATTGTATCATTGACATTACAAGAGTATCCACTAAATAGAATTTTGGATCTTACAGAAGGGTCTAAAAAATTGCATCATTGACATGACAGGAGTATCCACTATATCAGGCTCTCTCTTTTCAAAGAATGCATTGTAGAGATAGAAAAGATCTAAGTATCCACTAAGTAGAATTTTGGATCTTACATAAAGAGAAGGGTCTAAAAAATTGCATCATTGACATGGCAGGAGTATCCACTATATTAGGCTCTCGCTTCAAAGAATGCACTGTAGAGATAGAAAAGATCTTTATCCCTAGCAATTATTGACTAGAAGACCCTTTGGTCTTTTGGTTAAACATGCATATGTATTTGCATTGGTAAGGAGTATCCACTATATCAGGCTCTCGCTTTTCAAAGAATGCATTGTAGAGATAGAAAAGATCTTTATCCCTAGCAATTATTGACCAGAAGACCCTTTGGTCTTTTGGTTAAACATGCATATGTATTTGCATTGGTAAGACTTGTGTTTGAAGTATTTTCCTACTTGAATGGTTGGAATTTATCCACACTCTATTTGAATATGCCAACTTTATTGGAGATTCAAGATTTCTTGCAATTGATATAAGTAACATTTGTATCATTTTGTTTTTCTATAGTTGTGGATAGGAATCTTCGTTTCCATATTGGGTATAACTATCTCTTGATTGAGTGGCATTTATAATGAAATTCATAAAAAGGTACAACAATTACTATATATAGTAAGTGATTTTCACTTTCCAAAATATCAAACAATGAGCAAAATATTTATGGAATAAATTTATAAAATTATAATTACAATTAAAGAAATATTCTTACAATAAAACTCGTTATCTCTTGATTGAGTGGCATTTATAATGAAATTCATAAAAAGGCACAACAATTACTATATATAGTAAGTGATTTTCACTTTCCAAAATATCAAACAATGAGAATTTATAAAATTATAATTACAATTAAAGAAATATTCTTACAATAAAACTCGTTATTTATTGTAACTGGAAAACTCATTATTTATTGTAATTATAAAACTCATTATTTAAAGTAATTTTATATTATTTTTTGTTTGAGTAATTAGATTATTATAAAGCTTATAAAAAGTTATAATACTAGTTATAAAAAAATTATTAAATAATTACACAAGTAATTTTTATTATCTAATTTTTAATCTGGTTGTCATTTATAAATAGCCTTAAAATAATTATTTGTCTCCATTATTTGTTGTGTAGGTTGATATCTTTAAAATTAATATTATATATATATAAATGTATATTTTTTTTAAATAAATATATAATGTTTAAAAACAATATTTTAAATTAAAATTAAAACATTAAATTCATTAGGAAAAATATTTGAGAAAGTGAGAAAGTCTCTTCACTCTTAAAATGCAATGCAATCCTTAATAATCCTTAATTCAAATAATCATTAATTCAAATATTGCCGTAAGGGACGGTAATCGAAAATTCATGTTTACTTGGTGTTCACAAAATCCAACCAGAGTAGACAAATCATGTCTCTGGGTACTTCAAATTCAATCAACTCATTGGTGGAACGATTCAATAAATAACAAAACTGACGACAAGAATGGATATAGGGTTTACTCACAAAAATATGGCTGCGCAACTGTGCAGTACACACAGTGTTGTGAATTTTTGTTGGAAGAAGGCTTTGAATAACCCAATAATTTTCTTCAGTGTTATATTTCATCATTTTTGTTGGAAGAAGGCTTTGAATAACCCAATAATTTTCTTCAGTGTTATATTTCATCAGCTTTGTTTCAGTGGACGTATACAAGTACGCACAAAAACTATGAATGACAACTTGAATGATTGCTAGAATCTCCACATATTATCCACTTTATCCCCCTAGTCCTGAGGTCGTCTTTGGATAAAAAACGCTAAAAGCCATGCACCTTGCAAAAACAAAAGATGGAGAGAAATACAAAACATTGGATAGTCTCGACCATACTTTTTCATGACTGTCCACAAATCCTCGGCCAGCGGTTCTTAATCTGCCCCGGTGAGGATAGTCTGTAAATAAACACATTCAGTTCAAAGAAAAAATAAAAGCATTAGAGAAGGGAATCAAATATGGAAATCAAGAAAGTGTGAGTCTAATGTTGCATAAAATCAAGAAGGTGCCAATCTTACCTGTTGCAGAAAATCAAGAAAGCGTGATTCTTCCCTGTTGCAGACAGTCAAGAAAGCACGAGTCTTACCTATTGAATTTCATGTTCTTGAAGTCTTATGTTTGATTTCCATTTTACTAGATTCGTTACTAAAAAACTTAAAAATATCTTTGACAAGGATGGGATTCAAATTTGAAAACAAGATAACTACAATCTGATCTGCGAGCTCTGAGCTCTGATTTGGTGAGAATGGAACATGCTACATGGGATTCGACCTGAGAGAACTGTAATGCGACCTAAGAAATGCTTGGAATGGAACTGGAATGAAAGATACCTAGGAGAACTGTAATGCTACCTCAGAAATGCTTGGAATGGCAGTGGAATGGAAGATACCTGGGAAAACTGTAATGCAACGTTAGAAATGCTTGGAATGGAACTGGAATAGAAGATTGGAGCCCTGATTAGGTGAGAATCGAACCAATGAAAATAGGCAACTCAAAACCAATGATTGAGGTAGCTGAGAAACCCAGTGAGCCTTCCACCACAGTTTATTGTCTTCGATAAATATTCATTCGTATAATTCCAACTAATAATGCACTCAGGGTCGCCCCTCGAATTGCAGCACTACATAAACGACGCCATCACCAAGAAATAAGCCACTGTAGGAGGAGGAAGAGCCGTCACTGAGAAAGGGGAATGAGGTTACACGCGGCTATGGGTGGTTAGAGTAACGAACTTACAACGGCCTCTGATCATTCAACGGTGGGAATTTTCTCAATCATCTAATATATCAAATCAATGGCACAAAGCAGTATATTGTAACACATAGGAAAGTTCATTTCATAGAGTAGCGCTTACAACGTAATTAAAATTTAGTTTATATATAATTTATTAAATTAATTTGTAAATAATTAAAACTATGATTAAAAATTACATAATTAAAATATATTAAAATTATTTATAATTTTTAGATGGAAAATTATTAAATTATAACTATAATTATAACTATAATTTTAAATACACTAAATATTTATATATAAGTAGACATATAATCATATTCTAATTACTATATATATATAATATATATTATATATATTCATTATTTACAATTCTTAAAATATATTCTAATTAATTATTATAACATTATGATGTAAATTTCCTACGAAATTAACTAACTCTAAGATGCAACAGTTACCCAAACATGCATCTTAACATAAGCATCTAAATTAATGCGAGAAGTTGAAAAAAATAACTGAAAATGGGAAGGAAGTGTTGAGATTTTCTGTTTGGAGTAAGATAGGCAAAATCTCAGTTGATGACAACAATAGGAATCAGTTCCTAGATTAGCTCCACGTTGTTGGGAGATGATTAATGCCATTATATTTGATGTGAGTGAGTTAATGAGGTTGTTAGATTCTCTTTGCTATATAACAGACAACTATTCAGATTGTTTGCTATGAGGGTGAGAGTTTTGTGAGGATTTCATTATGTAATCTCCTGTTTGATTAATAAATTGCCGATGCCTATGTTGTGTGGACATAGAGATTGGTTGGGTGAACCACGTCAATTCCTGTGTTTTGATGTGCTTATCTGCTTTGTAATCTTGTTTAAATTCAGTTGTGCATCTGATCTCCAACAAGTGGTATCAGAGCAGTTGGAGGGCGCTATTCAGACTTGCTGCGTGGAGCGTATGACACATTCACATACTGCTACTGCGTGATCCTTTGTTGTGCTGGAGTATTGCGTGCTGGAGGCAGCGGGAGTTTGGTTGTTGTTCGCCTGCGTGGAGCCTTGTTTTCTGACCTGCGTGCAGCCTTGTTTTCTTTCCTGCGTGGAGTTGTATTACTGGAGGTATTACAATTTGAGCTGGTGCTGCCAGTGCGCTGTGTGAAGGAGCGCATTAACTGGTAAGTATGACTGCCTGATTGCGGAGGTGTGTTTGGTTTTTTGATGCTGCGTTAGAAGCATACCTGTGCTGTGGAGTGTGTGTATTGCTGCATGAAGGAGTGTTTTGTGTGGTGCGTATAATCAGTTCATTGCTGTGCGTGGAGTCCCAATTTCTGTGCGTAGAGAGTTTGTTTTTCTTGCATATAATTTTACTTATTGTTTCCATTGCGTATGATTCCACTGTGTACTACTGGAGTCATGCGTGGAGTAGATAACATCAAGATGTTGATTATGCTCTAAAAATACACAGTGCCTCCAAACATATTAATGTTCTTTATTGGATTTCTTCAAATGTTTTTTAATCGGGTCGTGCGACTTTGCTTTATAAGTGATTTCTGACTGTCTGGCCTGGGAGTCTCTGC
>APFE030309318.1:0-33094 GCA_000404065.3 Pinus taeda
AGGGATGCAGATATAGCTGCAATTAAAAAGAAAATGAAGATCCCCCCAACTCTACACCCACAAACAGATGAAGTTGCCCAGCAGAGGCAAGAAAAAGATGCAGCAGCATTATTAATGACTTTATATAAAGAGCTGATAGAAACACAGGAAAAGCTGCAAGACACAGAGACTACATTAGAAGTAGCGCTACAAAGGAGGGAGGCAGGGCAATCTTCCAAGCCGCCCACAGAATCAATAGACCTTGAGGAGACCCCTCAAGATACCATCCCTCCAAAACAACAGGCACCAGAAGACGTTCCGGGCATCACAGTACCAGCCACTACAGCACCAACAATAGAACAGGCTGAGAGCCTGGACATGCAGAAACTAAGGCAAGAAATTCAGGTGCTAGGGTCTCAGATGTCAGGACTCAGTCAAGCCAAGGATAGCTTAGCAAAGGTAAATGAAAAATATGATAAGTCTAAGAAAAATGTGGCTGAGAGGGAGAGAGAAGTAAAAGCTCTGAAGACAATGCAGAGTAGAAAAGGAGCTCAATTATGAGAAAGACAGCAGAGCTCAAAAAGTATTTTGGAACACCATTGGCAATCAATAATTAACCAATGGGGAAAGTACATTTGATGCCTATAAGAGCAGTGGGACTTCATTGGCAGGGCAAGAGAACTACACAGAGCAGGACCTCTTTAGGGCAAAATTTGCCTGAGTTTGCCCCCAGGATGATTGAGTACTGCACTTGGACAATTCCCAAGATGGTTAAAATGGAAATTGGGAATAGGACTGAAACAATTTCTCTGATCAAAAGAGTCTTAACAAATAGAGAATTTAATCAGACACTGGAAGAAGAATCCAGGTATGCGAAGGATATAAACAAATTTCAAAAAGTCCTTGGCTCTGCAGGACAAAGGGCTCCCCAGCTTGCTAGAATCAGGGAAGTTACTCTCTCATGAAAAGTATATCAAGAGGGTAAGCACTTTTGCAGCAATTCAGATCGCTGAGACACCAGGAACATCTTCAGCAGGCCCAGTAACAGGGCAAATTCTTTTTGAAAAATTAGATAATTTGTTTTTATTAGAAATGAAGTGTCACATTTATTTGATGAGCCTCCTCACTTCTATAAATATACAGAGGCTGATGAGACCTTAGGGTCAATTTTAAAACATCACCTGCCTCCTCCAGACACATGGCAAGATTTAATGGGGTTACTTTTGAACCAAAGTTGAGAAGTCAAATCTTTTTCTTCGGCAAAAAGGTTTATATTACATATACAGGTGGGCAAAAGCCACATCAACAGGTATGAAGATGCTGAGCCAACTCAGCACAGGTACTCGACTGCAGTAACAGCATCAACAAGCACAGTGGGCAGGGCCAAGAAGACACAAAAAATAACAGCTGCACAGCACATCATTCTGCAGTTATGGCAAAGCCGTACAACTGACTCCGCAATGCCCAAAGGTCAAAAATTATCCTGACAGGAGTTAAAGGCTTTTAAGACTCATTTATGTTTGTAATTACTTCTCATCTACACACCATGTACGAGTGTAAGAAGATATTTTCCTCTCAGATGACTCAATGCCTGAGATATTTTTGTATGAAACTTCTATATATTCCCCCTCGCATTTGTTGGCAGGGGTTGGACTCCGGATGTAAGAATCTCTTGATATCTCTTCTGTTACTCTCATATTGTAAACTCTCAGACAGCTAATACAAAGAACGATGGGATTTCTCCAAGCATTGTGTCTCTTGATCTCCTGATGGTGTATGGCTCAAAGTTGCAGGATTCCTGTGTATTTCATGGCTCAATAAGTTTTCTCGTTACTCTTTGTTTTACATGTGATCATTATTCTCTCATATGTCTTTCATGTTTTCCATACACTCAAATATCTAGGTAGCAAGGAAAAAGAATAGTCTCAGGACTTAATCATTGGTTACCCTGAGCTCAATCTAAGCTATCTCATATGTTTTCTTCAGTTAAAGTATTTAAAGAGTAATTCTTCAATGCTACCTTTAATACTATATCATCACAATGCTTTGTTATTTCAGGAATTCAAGTAATTGCTCCTAAATAATAGACCTCTTTCACACTATCCAGCTTAGTAAAGAATCCTTAATTGCTCTTTGCTAGTTGTTTTCCATTCCACCCTCACAACTTACATTTTGTTTTACGAAATACACACAGGCCCTGTAATACCAACAACATTTAATCCATGATCTCAAGAACGCAACAGCTACAGACCCCATTGCCCAATGGATTAGTTTCACCTGCAGACAGACTCTAAAAGCTATCAGAAGCATCCTCCCAACCAAACATAAGAACAAACAAATATCCATTTCATAACTAGCCTAAAATTTCATTAAAACAGTGACAAATCTTACAGAGAGAGCCCTCTCTGATTACAGCTAGGCTAGAAGCTGTAGTCCAAAGATTGGTTAGTGGTTACCCCGGCCGTATTCCCTAAAGGAGTCATAGGGAACAACCTGGGTGTTAGCAGATCATTTCTAATGAGTTGTCTTTCCATTTGGTTAATTTGTCCAGGATCCATAGATTTTTAATGATGACATATCTGATAACAACCCTCATGTCCAACCATGTCTTTCATGATCTACCCCATAAAGCTAATTTCAATTTGGACGAAGAACCAACCCAATTATGGTATCCCATACTATGGAAGCATAAATATTCTTTACAGTTTTACCAAATCTAGGGTTTGTTTGTAAGAAAAGTCACTTACATGGTAACTAGATGAGAGCCCACCTAAATATCGACACAAACCCAAGCTTTCCTGTGGGGCAAAGGTGTCCATGAAGAAAGAGAGAGTAACACCATGATTCAAATATATGGATTTCAAGGTAAGCCATTATGGCTGCCAAATTTTTGCTGTAAATAATTATTTTGTCATTGAAGTTTGTAGGCAATACCATCCATGGCTACTTTTATTTGAACAGAAAAAGAAAAAAAATATTTCTTTTCCATTTACTATGTGAGAAGTGACCCTTAAGAATGTGAGCCACCTTACAGAGTTTGCAAATTATCTATAATATTTTAAGTTAAGTGAAGATGAAGTCATTCAAGGTTTTGATCTAGAAGTTATATTTTCTAGCAACCTAGCCATTGTTAGATACGGCAATTTATTTATAAGAATTGTAGAGGAAAGTGAATAAAATCACACGTGTAGACCCAAAAACCAAGAGTTTCTAATACATATTGCATAAGTAATATGGGAGGAAGATATAGGTAGAGAGGAAAAAAGTATATGGAGCAATATCTAACCTCCACACTTGGGACTTGCCGGAGTTCAACTTACACTCAAAGGAAGAGAAATGTTACTTCAAGTGGGAGACTGTGTAATGATAGACCCTCAAGTGGAAGAGATTATGAGGAACACCCTCCCAAATTCATCACAAAGAGAGCGCACATGACTCAATTAGCCAAAGTTAGAAGTGCCAAAAAAACACCAAGCATATAAGAAATTATGGACATGGAGTTTGAGAGAACTAGCCCACCTGATTGGGTTAGTACTCATTTAGCTAAAAATCAAAGAATAATGGAACAAATTGCTGAGGAATTCATTACTTTCGATGACTGCCCTATCACATTACCAAATGCAAGCTATGATAAAGGTAGTAAAAAGTTGAAAGTTGACAGAGTAAAGGTTCATAATACAAATGTTACTGATCAAATACAAATGGATATTGATGTGTCTAAAGTTGGAGCCGTTGGACTCATAAAGTTGCATGAAGCTACTAGAGAGGCATTGACACACTTTGTAATGGAATAGGAAGCAAAAAATCACATGCTTAAAAGAATAATAAAAGAGATAGAATAAGATCTAAATTTGGTTCCTTTTTTTATGAATCCACTCACAATACATGCACCAACATTATGAATTTCTACCCCTGACACACCCCATAGATTTAAGAAAGTGACTCACCTCCTAAATGGAGTAAAATAAATTATTATTAGTAATATCATCAAAAGATTAAAAATTATTGAAGATGCATCTGAATTAGCTTCCCATCTGAGGAATTTAGTATAAAGAATTAGATCCTTTATTGAATGGGTTAAAAATGACCTTGAGCATAACAATAATTTCATAGATAATGTCCTATCTAATTTTATTCAGAAGGTTGATTCACTGTATGAAATATGGAGAAAAGAAAAAAACACCTAGGGGCTAAATGAATGAAGTAGATCAAAGCTAGATGGTATGCGAAAAATCAACATATTGGAGGAGATCATTTCTGAATGTAACGAGAAAGATGATAGAAGATGTGATGCCTTTTTCAAGGTCCTTATTTTTTTTTATGATTTGCATGGCCCACACATGACAAACAACTCTGTTTTAATTTTGAAGGACAAGTTAATGTTTAGATTGAACACTTTAAAAGATTTAATGGGAGCATACTTTGATAATATAACTAATTTTACTAACAATCAAATTAGGAAATGGTTAGTTGATTGTGTTAATGTTAATGAAGATCAATATGTTTTGATTGCACAATTGTAGGAGGAGACTCAAGAAATTGAGGAGAAGATATTCAACCAATGTGCCAAAATTGACATTGCGACTCCTCTGATGAAATATTACATGCAAAATTTCATAAAACATTTCCTCCAAGAAATCATTAATCCAAGTTGATTGTCAACCAATTATGTTAATGACTTCAACAATAACGATACATGGTAGCTGACATTTCAACTCATAGTCCATCCTTTCACATTTTATGAGTGTTCTTAAATCTTGAAGTGTTCTCTTTTCTTCTTTCTGGTCTATAATCATTCATCTTTTTTATTGTGTTATGCATGACTTAAGACAATCACTAACTACGTTTTCTCATTTTTCTTCCAGGTACCTTATTTACATTATAGTTCACGGGAGCCCAATCCCATTCCCTCTTAGGATGAATGCATTTACTTTTTCGATTAAGTGTCAAAATTTTGATGAGTGTTTTAGGCATCAAACATTATTGTCGACATCAAAGCATTGTACATCATCTAATATCTAAATTGCGGGTTCAGAAGCATGTCTTCAATTCAAGTTCTAGTGCTTTGGTGGGAATCCTAGTCTATTGTTTTGTTGTTTGATTACTCTGTTCAAGTATAATCTATCATATTTTGTATATTCTAACTTTGTTAAGCAATGTTGAGAATAATTTAGAGATAATTATTTCTATAAAAACTTGTATTGGTTTAAATCATATTACATTGGCCAGAAGTTTTGAGTTTGTTGAGCAATATTGTGAATAATAATGGGATAACATTTTTCTGAAACCTTATATCACTATAAATGTTATGGCCTTGGTCGGTCGTATTAATTGAACATGAATACTTCTGGTTCTATTTTCATTTGTATATTATATCTAATGTTCTGTTGTTAGCCAAAATGAATATGAATGTTTGACAAGAGTTTTGGATATCAAATTTGTCTTCCATGTGTAGTATTGATTTTAATGATGATTATCATGATTAGTATATAAATATAGATTGAGTTCTTGGTAATGTGGCTTTGTTGGTTGCTCTATATCATTATATTAGTGTCTAAAATATTGACCCAAATTTTGTTGTTTCCTAGTATCGTAAGGTGGCTAGGTGATGCAGTTCTACAAGGAATCTGCCTACAAAAGTAGCTTAGTTTCCTAGTTGTTGGTAATCATGGTTGCCATATTTAGATAAGTTTCTATTTCTAAGTTTGTTAATTCATAATGTTATTGGAGTTGTGATTTCTCTGTATACTATGGGCAAGTAGATAGAAAAATCGATGGGTTATAATTTGATCTACTAAATCTACTAAATTTGTTATATGATGTTAGAAGGAATGTTTATTATATCACTTTCTAGTTTTTTTTGTCTTTTTTGGTATGATAATTCCTATATAGTTGGGTATTTCCATTCTTGGTAGTTGTCAGCAATCTGTGTTTGGTTTCCCTGCGATATGTTTAGAGGTAATATATATGAAAATTGTTGTATGGTTCCCCCTGGATATGTTTAGAAGCTATGTATATGAAAATTACTTGTTATACATGTTAAATTATTAATGGAAGTCATCAAGTTATTTAGTTTTGGGTTCCAAAATTATTTCTTCTAAATGATGAATAAAGATCACTTTCATACATATTTATTAAAGTAAAATTATGTTTAGTTGTGAAATAATACTTGATAATAGCCTATAACTCCTTTGAATAATGTCAAGTTGTATAAGTCTTTTATAATCGCAATTAAAACTTAAAATTGTATGAACAATTTTGGAAAAATCAACGATTAGAGGTTTTTTGTCCTTCTGGATACCTTAAAAATTTAGAATATAGTAAGTAATTTCTTTATAGTAGTTACTTGGATTTTACTTATTTGTTTATGCAATCCAAATGTGTGGAGATCTCTTGTTGATAGTCATAGAGGCTAGGAAAATCCATATTTTATTTAAATTTTGTTTATATGAAAATTTTAAATGTGTTGTTAGTAGGGCAGAACAAATACTATTTATGTGGAAATATATAACTCAACATGACATGGAAGATGATGTGATTGATGATGTGTTAGTTTGAGGTTGATGGTATTGACGTAGTAATGCACATTTCGACAATATACGATATAATCGAGATACCTTGAAAATTCAGAATGTGGTAAGTAATTCCTTTCTATTAGTTACTTAGATTCTTCCTATTTGTTAACATAATATAGATATATGGAGATTGTTTGTTTATACTTGTAGAAGTTAAAAAAATACATGCTTTATTTAAAATTTTGTTTTATGAAAATTACAAATCTAGATGCCAATAGGGCAAAACAAATTGTGTACATGTGGAGACACATAACGCATAATATGACATGGTAGATGATGTGATTGATGATGTGGTAGTTTAATGTCGATGTTATTAATGTAGTATTAGCAATCATATTTGCATAAATTGAGATTCTAATTTTTCAACCAAGGTTAGTAAGCTTGTGTAGTTACTGTAATGCTCTGTAATAATAAATATATAAATAATAATAATAACAACAATTATATTAATAATAGGGATGGAAGGATGGGGATGGATATTAATAAATCCCGAAGGAAAAATTGTGAACAAATTCTCTTGGGGACTCATGCAAAAGTCTAATAATCAAGAAAAATTTTATGGACTCCTCTAGGAGTCTCTCTTGCTTAAGGCTGAGGCATCAAAGACATAATTATATTGGGTGAATCCTTCATAACTATTTGTTACTTGAGAACTTGCTCTCTCCCCAAATACCTTGGGTCTCATATTTTACCAGATATAAAGAATCCTATCTTCTTTCTCCAATACCTCCACTTTTCACATTCTTAGAAACCTTAATGTTGAAGATAATCTCCACACTAATAGAGATTTTCTAATCCATGAAGGACAAACATAGATTAATGATGTAAATGAATATGTATTATTTACCTAATGATATATATTATTTACCCCCTTATGTCTCCCTATCCCTTGCCCTTACCCTTGGTGCCCTTGTACCCCTTCCCACAAGACCTCCCTTCCCTCTAGCCTTGATTACTTAAATCCATCGATCTTGGTTATCCCTCCTGTCTCTGCCATGATAGTATGATGTCAGTTATTCGTGTATTGTTCTGGCGACTTGCTCTACGTAAGCATGCTAGCCTTTATTTCACATGCCTGGAATAGACCCTCATACACTCCTGATCTCCAAAATAGTTATGATAACATTTTTTTGGATTGCTTCATGATGATTTCTATGCCCACATATATAAGGAACAATAATTCTGAGCTGATGGCTTGAAAACAATTTTAATGGAACGAGGAGAATAGATCTTGTTACAGGAGCCCTCGGTATATTATAAGATTTGAGTGATATTGGTTTAGAATTAAGCTCTCTCGGTGTGATTTACAGTTGGTATCCTTCATCTTCAGGGTGACGTTTAGTTGCTAACATTATTGGAAGCTTTGTGTTTGGTTGAGGGTTCTCCTTTGTTGGGTCAAGATGGTGGGGTTGCAACACCATTGTAGTTGGGTTCTATGGTGCTTTTGCCTCTTGGGATTGAAGGTAAGCCTCCCAACTTTCAATTCCTTGAGTATAAACGAAAATGAACTCTTAGTCTGCAATTATACTTTAGTATTCATCTTGGTTGTGAATTCAGTCATGTTTTGGCACCTCCTCGTGTTCTAGGAATATAAGCCTCGCCCCTTCTATCAGTAGTATTGGTGTGATGCCAGGTGGGAATTTTTTGGGTATAATGTTTTCTTGTGGAAATTCTAAGCAATAGTCTCTCTACAACCTTGGTGCAACAACTTCTCTTGCCTGGTTTATTTATCTCATCTCTAGCATGGATTCCGACTCTTTCGAAACTCAGTCTTCAACTTCTTCTATCTTCCATCATTGTAAGAAGGAGCATGATGCTCTCAATTTGGAAATTTATGATTTAAATGTTCAGATGTATCAATAAAAAACTTCAGAATTCCATTGTCTCAACATACTTCTAGCTTTGCAACAAAAGGTTTCCAGCTTGTAAGATGAAATTGACGCTTTGAGAAGCACCATCATGTGACTTTAGTTATATATGGCCCATCTAGCCAATGCTTCTCTAAAGCTCCACCACAACGTTAACTTCAACATGCCCCTAGATCCTGAAGATTAAACACTTCTTTCACGTTTGGGTTTAAATGTATTTGCATTTTGTATCAATTTTTGCGAATATACTCCACTAGAAAAATAAGAGTGCTAGTAGGATTAGGTCTTTTTATTGTAATCTGGGTAAGGGACATTAGAAGAAGTTTGACACTCCAGATGTCTTGCAACAAGCTGATCATGTAATTCTCCAAGGTATTTGTCATGACCGGGCACAAATTTAATGAAAATCAATACTCATGTTTATAATAATAATATAATATATAAATACATAAACAATGATAATGAAGAATATAATAATATTAATAAATAATAATAACAAAGAAGTAAATAGAAATAAACGAAATAACAAATAATAAACTGAATTTCTGAAATATATATATATATATTATCTATAATATATATTCAGATTCGTTTATATTTGTTATTCGTTTTTTCTATTATTATCTTTTCTTTGTTATTTATTATTTATTTAATTTATTATATTTTTTTTATTATTATTGTATTATTTATATTATTATAAACATGATATTGATTTCATTAATTTGTTTAATTATATTATTATATAATATATATCTATATATATATATTTATATTATAATAATATTATTCAGAATTATTTAATTAAATAAAATGAATTAATAAGCAAGAGTTAGATTAAGAAAAATGTTTAGTTAAATAAAACTTAAGGCAAAGAAATAAAAGTTGGCATGTTGACACATGGATTGTGTGCATGCAAATCCCTTTTCAATCACTTTCCATTTTTGGAATATTTTTTTTTCTATTTAGTGGCTGAAAAGGGATATGAGAAGCATTCATTCTTTGCAAAGGAGAGTGTTGTGAGACAAAGGATTTCCTAGTAGTAGTATGCAATTGAGCCTATGGTTGGGTGGAGAATCATCCCCAAAAATTTGTTGTGGTCAACAAGATCCAAGTAGTGTCAAGTAAGGTATGTTGTCGCTACAAGTAAGTCTTCTCCACTTGTGGTTTTCAAAAATTCTATACTAATTAGTTGAATACTTTATGTGTTGATTATTAATCACATAAATTGATGTAATTAGGTGTATGTTTGAATTCTGGGTCATTACATATGGTATTAGAGTGGGTTTCAACTCTATGTGACCTCTAGGTAAAGTTTGAGAAAAATAATTATTTATATGTATCCATGCTTTTATTTGTGATGAAATTAAGATCAATCCAATTTTGAGTTTTGTCAGATGTCCTTCCATGACAATAGCATTAATAGTGATGCTATTATTAATCTTTCTTTTCATAACATATTATTATATATATTCGCATTAGTTGTGATAGATGATCATATTCAATATTTCTAAATTCATCCATAAATTTTAAATTTTAGAATACATATATATTAACCTTGACTAGTATATATATTTGTTCAAATACTTATTTCAAATATGTAATGAGTTATGTTGCATTACTTCCTTGAGATTTTTAGATGTGTTTGAAACATTTTTTTTACCTATTTAAAATGTAACATTTATTTTTTTACCTCTTTAAAATGCATACCTTTTCCTTCCACACTTCCTTTGGCCTTTTCCAGTTCCCTGTTTCACAACGGAGTTGATGAGAATTAGTCCTTAACTAAGCAATAAGAATTTTGGCTCTCCAAGAGATATTGGCCTCTATGTATGCTCTTGGTTGATGATTATGAGTGGGACTATACACTTCAATATAGTAATTTTTCTTTCTTCCTAGCTCCTTATCCCTAGTACATTTGTGGAACTTTTCCATAACAAAATCTTTTATCTCTTTTCTATTTATGGGACACGCGTTCAAGCAAATACCCCATTTACTAAACCATTTGTTATTTTGCTGCATCCAAGTTTTTTTTCTCTTGCACAATCTATCATTAAAGACAACCTTATGCCATCTACCATCTATCATTAATGTAAATGTTTTTACTTAATTATTGCTTTCACAATCTCACTCACGGTAAGCCAATTAAGATTTTTAATTTATTTTTAATGATAAAAATTTTGTTTAAAATTTAAGGAATGATTAGTATTAATTCATTTAAAAATTAGGTTTAAAAATAAAAGTTAGGTTTAGATATAAATATAAGTGTTATTTATAAGTAAAAGTTAGCTTTACCAGTAAAGATATAGATATAATTATAACTGTTATTTATAGATTTAGTTATTATTAATATTGTATTTGTTGTTAATAAGTATTTTAGAATTTTATTTAAATAATATTTTTATTTTAACAATTTATAAAAGTATTAATAAAAAATTGTTATTTTTCATAAATTTTGAATTGTTTTTCGTTATTGTTTTAAAAATTGTTATTTTTTCCCCTAGATGCGGGTGGTTAAAGATGCGTTAATGCAGATTAGACAGTGGGACGGTAGGTGGCTTAGCCACATGGCCACCCGCGTTCCCACTCGAGACAATTTATGGCGAGCCACCGTCAACCTGCAGGCGCCATTACTCTGGTGCACAGGTTGAGGACTCCTCTGCAAGTTTAAGTCAATGGCTTCGGCAAGCATGCATACCTCTGCCCCGCCCCCTCTGAATTGCTCCTGCCTCCTTGATGTTGCGGAGTCGAGCTCATGCACGACAACAGGAAGGTGATGTCGACTCTTGAGCTGTATAGATTTGGGGGATGGAATCCATTTTTCCCATAATGTTCTCTGCACTCTGCAAACTGAAGCCTTGGTTCTGGTCTCCGTCTCTTGCCTAAATCACTCTGTGAATTCCCGCGCTGAGTTTGCCTCTTCCTCTGTGCACACTGTTAGCATCTTCATCATTTCGGCCCACACCAGTCAGCTCCACCCCACCCGCAGGACCATGCCGCGACTCCGCCGCTGAATGCGTTGCAGGCAGGGTAGCAGCCGAGGCAGAGACATTCGCCCCCCCTCTCTGTCCCCCTCTAAGTCGACGACCCCTTCGTCCTCCCCTTCGTCCACCCCGTCCACAGCGCAATTCTCCAGCAGATATCCCGCCACCCGCAGTGGAAGAGGTTGGGTCCAACCCATCGAAGCTCTGCGTGTCAATGATGCAACCTAGACGCTCAACCTCTCTGTGTCCCCTCACCAGCCGCATCAAACGGCCCAATTCCGCTTCCACTGCACCTTGAACCACCCTGCCATCATCGCCATCGTCTTTGTGGCGTTTAGAGAGGAGACTCGCCCGCAGAATGAACAGACTCACACCATTGCAAAACATCCTGTCACTGCGTAACCCGCCATTGTTCAGGAGATGCCGGACACCAACAAACAGAAGGCAGCTTAGGAGAAGCTAGCCACCAGTAAACAGAAGGCCTCGGGCAACAACTCTGGTTCTCGCAAATGCAAAGGTGCCTAGGATAGCACCAAGCATGATGAAGGAATTCCTGGTAGCACGCAGGCAGTTGAGGATGATTGGGATGTTTATATGTGTCTAGCCGTGGAAGAGCCTCCTCCACCAAACGACACCTAGAGGGTCAATGCAACTAGGTTTCGATTCTCGGTTCCTATTCTTAGGGGATTTTTTTAATGTTTTTTCAAATTATGTCGTCAATTTTGGTAATTTACCATAACTATTTCTCTTGGATTTTAAGCTGTAACCCCTACGCAGGCAGCGTTCTCCATCGGTTTTTCAGACTGGTTTCCCCTCAGTGGGCAGTCTTGAATCAATCTTTTGGATGTCTAAACTTGTTATAACTCTGTTCTAGCACTGCAGAGGCCAGAGCCTCACTATAAATTTACTATTTCATTAATAGAATTAGTTCTACTTAGAAAAAATTATTATTATTTTTTAATGTAAAGATGTATTTTATAATTTATTGTGAAAGAGATTTGTAATTCTTTCCATTCTCATTATCAAGTTGACACATGCCCTTTTTAAAATAAAATAAAATAAAATTGATATGTTTATTTGGCTAGTTTAATTAAAAGCATTATAAATATCAAGAATGCCACTCTCATTGTGTTCTATTGTTCACATCACTCACAAGAGGTAGTATAAATATTTTGGTAGTATAAATATTTTATTCTCACTCTGAACTGTAAATAAAATATTTCCCTGTTCATGTGAAATAACATAAGTTTATGTCAACTTTAAAAATATAAAGTAACTAAAAGTGAAAAAAGATATTAAGGCGGGGAGAGGCACATTCCATAGTCCAATATGAGCAAGATGTGTATCTAGTTGACACATGTCCCGTGTGCATGCAAATCCCTTTTCAATCACTTTCCATTTTTGGATTTTTTTTTTTTTTTTTTAGTGGCTAAAAAGGGATATGAGAAGCATACATTCTTTGCAAAGGAGAGTGTTGTGAGACAAATGATTCCCTAGCAGTAGTATGTGATTGAGCCTATGGTTGGGTGGAGAATCATCCCCAAAAATTTGTTGTGGTCAACAAGATCCAAGTAGTGTCAAGTAAGGTATGTTGTCGCTACATGTAAGTCTTCTCCACTTGTGGTTTTCAAAAATTCTATACTAATTAGTTGAATACTTTATGTGTTGATTATTAATCACATAAATTGATGTAATTAGGTGTATGTTTGAATTCTGGGTCATTACATATGGTATTAGAGTGGGTTTCAACTCTATGTGACCTCTAGGTAAAGTTTGAGAAAAATAATTATTTATATGTATCCATACTTTTATTTGTGATGAAATTAAGATCAATCCAATTTTGAGTTTTGTCAGATGTCCTTCCATGACAATAGCATTAATAGTGATGTTATTATTAATCTTTCTTTTCATAACATATTATTATATATATTCGCATTAGTTGTGATAGATGATCATATTCAATATTTCTAAATTCATCCATAAATTTTAAATTTTAGAATACATATATATTAACCTTGACTAGTATATATATTTGTTCAAATACTTATTTCAAATATGTAATGAGTTATGTTGCATTACTTCCTTGAGATTTTTAGATGTGTTTGAAACATTTTTTTTACTTATTTAAAATGTAACATTTATTTTTTTACCTCTTTAAAATGCCATACCTTTTCTTCCCATTCCTTGGCTATTTCCAGCTCGCCTTGTTTCACAACCGGAGTTTATGAGATAGTCCTCACTGAAGCAATAAGAATTTGGCTCTCAAAGATATTGCCTTTGATATGCTACTTGGTTGAATGCATTATATGAGTGGGATATCATTATTATAGTATTTTTTTTCTTCCTAGCTCCTTTCCCTATACGTCTTGTGGAACTTTGCCATAACAAATCTTTATCTCTTTTCTATTTATGGGACACCGCTTCAAGCAAATACCCATTTACTAAACCATTGTTATTTTCATGGCATCCAAGTTTTTCTCTATGAAAATCTATCATTAGAACAACCTTAGGCATCTACCATCTTCATTAATGGTAAATATATTTTGTACTAATAAAATAGATTTTGCTTTCACATCTTCACTCGACGAGAAGCCAATTAAGAATTTTTTACATTTTTTTTATTGATAAAAAATTTTGTAAAGATTTAGCAATTGAGATATTAAGTTCATTAAAATTACGGATAAAAATAAAAGTTAGGTTTAGATATAAATATAAGTGTTATTTATAAGTAAAAGTAATGGTGCTTACCAGTAAAGGAGATATACGATATATTATAACTGTTATTGCTCCTGTGAGTAGCTCTCTCTCGCAATATTGTAATGTTGTTATAAGTATTTTTTTAGAATTTTTATTTAAATAACTTTTTTATTTACAATTTTTAGAAAATGTATTAATTTAAAAAAGTAATATTATTTTTTCACAAATTTTGAATTGTTTTTCGTTATTGTTTTAAAAATTGTTATTTTTTCCCCCAGATGCGGGTGGTTAAAGACGCGTTAATGCAGATTAGACAGTGGGACGGTAGGTGGCTTAGCCACATGGCCACCCGCGTTCCCACTCGAGACAATTTATGGTGAGCCACCGTCAACCTGCAGGCGCCATTACTTTGGTGCATAGGTTGAGGAATCCTCTGCAAGTTTAAGTCAATGGCTTCGGCAAGCCTGCATACCTCTGCCCCGCCCCCTCTGAATTGCTCCTGCCTCCTTGATGTTGCGGAGTCGAGCTCATGCACGACAACAGGAAGGCGCTGTCGACTCTTGAGCTGTATAGATTTGGGGGATGGAATCCATTTTTCCCAGAATGTTCTCTGCACTCTGCAAACTGAAGCCTTGGTTCTGGTCTCCGTCTCTCGCCTGAATCACTCTGTGAATTCCCGCGCTGAGTTTGCCTCTTCCTCTGCGCACACTGTTAGCATCTTCATCATTTCGGCCCACACCAGTCAGCTCCACCCCACCCGCAGGACCATGCCGCGACTCCGCCGCCGAATGCGTTGCAGGCAGGGTAGCAGCCGAGGCAGAGACATTCACCCCCCCTCTCTGTCCCCCTCTAAGTTGACGACCCCTTCGTCCTCCCCTTCCTCCACCCTGTCCACAGCGCAATTCTCCAGCAAATATCTCGCCACCCGCAGTGGAAGAGGTTGGGTCCAACCCATCGAAGCTCTGCGTGTCAATGATGCAACCTAGACGCTCAACCTCTCTGTCCCCTCACCAGCCGCATCAAACGGCCCAATTCCGCTTCCACTGCACCTTGAACCACCCTGCCATCATCGCCATCGTCTTTGTGGCGTTCAGAGAGGAGACTCGCCCACAGAATGAACAGACTCACACCATTGCAAAACATCCTATCACTGCGTAACCCGCCATTGTTCAGGAGATGCCGGACACCAACAAACAGAAGGCGGCTTAGGAGAAGCTAGCCACCAGTAAACAGAAGGCCTCGGGCAACAACTCTGGTTCTCGCAAATGCAAAGGTGCCTAGGATAGCACCAAGCATGGTGAAGGCATTCCTGGTAGCACGTAGGCAGTTGAGGATGATTGGGATGTTTATAGGTGTCTAGCCGTGGAAGAGCCTCCTCCACCAAACGACACCTAGAGGGTCAATGCAACTAGGTTTCGATTCCCGGTTCCTATTCTTAGGGGATTTTTTTAATTTTTTTTCAAATTATGTCGTCAATTTTGGTAATTTACCATAACTATTTCTCTTGGATTTTAAGCTGTAACCCCTGTGCGGGTAGCGTTCTCCATCGGTTTTTCGGACTGGTTTCCCCTCAGTGGGCAGTCTTGAATCAATCTTTTGGATGTCTAGACTTGTTATAACTCTGTTCTAGCACTACAGAGGCCAGAGCCTCACTGTAAATTTACTATTTCATTAATAGAATTAGTTCTACTTAGAAAAATATATTATTATTTTTTAATGTAAAGATGTATTTTATAATTTATTGTGAAAGAGATTTGTAATTCTTTCCATTCTCATTATCAAGTTGACACATGCCCATTTTAAAATAAAATAAAATAAAATTGATATGTTTATTTGGCTAGTTTAATTAAAAGCATTATAAATATCAAGAATGCCACTCTCATTGTGTTCTATTGTTCACATCACTCACAAGAGGTAGTATAAATATTTTGGTAGTATAAATATTTTATTCTCACTCTGAACTGTAAATAAAATATTTCCCTGTTCATGTGAAATAACATAAGTTTATGTCAACTTTAAAAATATAAAGTAACTAAAAGTGAAAAAAGATATTAAGGCGGGGAGAGGCACATTCCATAGTCCAATATGAGCAAGATGTGTATCTAGTTGACACATGTCCCTTTGAATATATATATATATAATTAATTATATATATATTCTAAATAATGCAAGCCATTGTGACAAAAGGGGAATGATAATAGGCTATAAGAGGGAGTAGAAGGGGAAAAATCCCATTGCTTAGAGTAGTAAAGGCTTCAAAATGAAGGTCCAATGTCTTCCTCACACTTGAGACTGTGCAAGTCCTCATGCAATATTGGGTGAATGCAAAAAGCTAAACCCAAAGAGGTTCCTCAAAATGGATCAATGTTGCCAACACGTCCCTAATTATTATAAGACAAGGGTAATCTCACATATTTCACCTTGTCTCTTTAATTTAATTTATTACATTATTAATATTTGTAAATCTAATTTACATTTCAAATCTATGGGTTATAGAACATACACATAACATGAGAGAAAGATAACTAAATCATAATAGAACAAAACCATTTTATACTTGGAACCCAAGGATGATAAACCCCACTCAAAATAATAATAGTAGTTCAACAATGTGACAACTTCTAGACAAGCTGGTCACCACTAAAATGCTCATGGATTAAACTTAGAACACTAGTACAAACTACTCATAAGCCATTTGGTTCCCCAATTAGTCATCTCCAACATTGTCTCAAATTGTTGTAACTCTCAACCCTATTGCTCTTTTGGCTTTGTTGTCTTGCCAAGTATTTAACTCTTCATACTTTTCTCCAATTTCATTTCCTCACATGTTGCTTATCCATGTCAATTCAAGAACCACTTTTCTTACAATACCTACTCAAGTTGATGTAATGGATCTTCTGATAAATGCAATTCAACCATAGGATTGCAAACGATTGCAAACAAGTGTAATTAGTAGACCTTCGATTTTGGGATAATTAAAAAAAATCATGTTTAATACTCTCATCACTCTTTTTATCTTATATGGATGTGAATTTTGGGGATGAAGTATCTTTTGATAATATTGAAGAAGTATAGATAAAATCGAAATGAATTTTATAACTTATAATCTTAATATTAAAAGTGCACACCCTATCAGGTCCCTGGGGGAAGCTCAATTAACAATGGTTGTGAAAGTGAAGTATTATGTTACAAGACGTTCCAAGTTCAAATCCCTCGAGTTTACCTGTGGCCAACATGTTGAGGGAAGCGTGGCTCACATAGAGGTTATAGTGTTAGTGATTGGAATCGACCCCATGTCACGCGAGTACAAGACTAACTGAGTTGCCAACTCCTCTAGATAAAAGAAGAAGAAGAAAGAAAGTGTACACCTTATCCTGTCCTCCTCATAGAAGTAAGCCTCTCCCTCATTAAGTGCAAGGCATGATATGATTAACTTGATTATTTGAGATACCACTCTCGCCACTCTTACATCTTTAAAGAAAAATTAAAATGTATATGGTAATATTATAAAAGTAGTGTTACATCTTTTATTAGTTTACGATAATGAAATTGTAAAATTTATAGGTCTTTAAAATATACATAAAATTAATTATCCACCCTTCATTAAAGAGCGAATGTAGGGTTTTTCCCTAGCTGGCCAATCTATGCCCAGATTGTGTGGATCTATTTATAGATCTATATTGCATCAAGAAAAATGGTGAATCCTAGTGATCCAATGAAGAAGATGGTTTCTTTTGCAAGAATGGTTGTCAGTCAAGCAATCTCTTCTTTGGTTTCGTATAGTGCCATACTAAACTCTGGATCTATTCTTTTGGGAGTTCAAGAAGTTAATTCCCTTAATGTTCTAATAGAGGAGGAAGACCTTATTTGTGAAAAATCTTTTTTGGAACAAGGCCAGTTTTGCAGGTTTAATGGTTTTTGGCTGTGGTTTACTAATATTCACAAATGGATCTCTAAGTCATGGAAATCTCTTTGGATGGATTATATGAATATGTACCCTATGGCATGGGGTTTTTTGTTGTTTCTTTTGACAATACTGAGGACAAGAAGGTTTTGTGAATCTGGGTCGTGGTTTTGGAGTAGTGTTGATCTCTTCATGCATCTATGGTTTCCCACCTTTGATCCAATTATGACATTAATCTCCATAGCTCCAGCTTGGGTAAGGCTTTTGAACCTTCCCCTACATCTTTAGAATCTACCGTCAGTATCCTCCGTTGGGAATGAATTAAGAAAGTTTTATTTCCACAACCTAAAACTAAAATTTATTTTAATACTGCTTATGCTCGAATGTGTGTGGAGATGGACTTCAATAAGGGTTTTCTTGTTGATATTAATCTAAGGGCTCCAAACAATGTCTAGGTTCAAAAGATCGATTATGAAAATGTGTCATTTAGGTGTAGAGTGTGTTATGAAATTGGGCATGTAATAAAAAATCTCCCCAAGTGTTTGCAGAAAAAAAACCTAGAAAAATAACCAGAGGCTCAAATGGTAGCAAAGATCTTATAGTAAACATTATTTGGTTTACAAAGAAGAAGAGACCAAGGATAATAAAGGAGTAGAATATAAAAAGGAAGAAGACATTGTCAAAGAAAATGAATTGGAGACAACATAAAGCAATCATGAAAAATGCAAGCTAATGAGGACCCTTTGGACTCAATCGCGTTGGAAAAGCAGTAAACCCTCTTGAAAAAATGGATCATCTCCTCAAACCACAAGGAATAAAGTTGGAAAAGTAACTTTTTGGGAAGATTAGGAAAATGAGGAAGAATTCAAAAATAGCAACAATCATCCATCAATGCTTGACCAATTGAAATAAGCTAAAAACACAGGTTGGATTCAAGTTGGGAAGAAGGGAAAAAGTATTTCACAAAGGAAAAAAAAGAAGTTAGTAAAAATCACATCAAAAGTAATGAAAAATGGAATGTAATTGTATTTGGATACAAGAGTTTTTTGGAATTATTTTTACTGGAAAGGGACTGGAATTTGTGTAGCATGGGGTTCTCACTTGAGGTTTTGGATTGAATCTTCATGCTCAAGCTCAAACCTGCAAGGAATATTAGAAGATGTAAACGTGTTTTCCTTGTAACCATATTAATTTTAATACAAATCTTTACCTGTTTCTTATGTGTGTGTGTGTGTGTGTGATTTTTTTTAAAAATATGTGTTCCATTTCTTTATTAGTTTTTGGTAATGAAAATTGTAAAATTTACATCCTTTTAAAATATAGAAAATCAAGTATGAGGTGTTATGGATGCGTGGGAAGATAGCAGACAATTGGAAAGGCAAGTATGTGCATGTACATAGGAAAGAGAGGAGAGGGTATGAGGATACGAGCCATCTTAGTTTCATCACAACATATAATACTCTCCATCACTTAATTCCCAAGCTATTATTATTGCAAGAAGTGAAGACTCACACATTAAATTAGGCAATTATGAAAGTAATTAGGTTCAAAGTTTGCTTTATTATATATCAAGGTAGAATGGAGCTTTGAATTTTTAATGGCAATGTCGTAAAAATTGGCTATTTAAATGGACCATAGTAGTTACAACCAACTATGAAGGTATGCCAAAGAGGGGAGTAGTTACAATTGTTATTGATAATATAAATTTTCATCTAACTTCGTAATCTCTAAGTGGAAAAATTGGAGGAATTGGTTTGCAAGCCTCATTTTAAGGGTGGGTCCTAGTTTGATAATTTATGATTAAAAACTTTTGAGGCTAATTTTAGGCATATAACCTTTTGTAATAAAAAATTTCCAACAATAAGTCTTAACTCCTCAAAGTTGTTCTATAGACTAAAATCATTCCAACACTAAGGAAATCACCTCAATCAAAGTTCATATGTAGAATTTATGCCCCCCATAAGTTGACTTATTTTATTAGAAGTCATTTCCCCTACAGTTGACCTATCTTATTAGCCATCATGGCACTGAGCAACCTATTTCTCACACAGAGTGGTAGTTTTGTGTTAGACTTCCAAGAATATTGTGGAGAATCCAAAACCATAATATTGATTAAGAATTGATGCATGTGAAAAGACTAACCCTAGCTATAGATGGATATGAAGCTATGTTAAATAATGGGCCACTTAATGATAATACATTGCATAGATATTGAGATAGACCCTATGATGCACAAACCCACATTCTACTCTTTCATTTAGAGTAATGTCTAGAATAAATAAAATCTTCATGGTTTCAAAAGTTTAGTTGCTCGATAAATAAGCTAGTGAGGAACTATTTGAAGATCATTTGAAGTTGAGAATGAAGCCTAATGTGTGTGTGTGTTGATATATAAAATACTATTACTAGTATAATACTAGTATATACATTATATCAACATATATTGACATAATATATACATTTATACATC
Organism: Pinus taeda; assembly: GCA_000404065.3. Taxonomy (NCBI): domain Eukaryota; kingdom Viridiplantae; phylum Streptophyta; class Pinopsida; order Pinales; family Pinaceae; genus Pinus; species Pinus taeda. Next base: position 20,475 of record APFE030309318.1, read on the forward strand.
CTAGGATATATACTAACATATTATGTTGACAAATACATGCATACATATATACATACATACATATGTTGACATTCCAAACTTACTATAAGATGCTCTTATCCTTAATTTTGCAATGTGTATGCAACAAAATTCTATTATATAAAAACAATTCAGTGATTCTAGAAACTATACATATTTTTTCTAGTCTTTAAGGCCACTGGTCATCTTCTTTTGATTTCTCAACAATTTTTGTTTCTAAAGTGAAAATTCCAAGTAGATAAATAAATTATACTGTTCAATATTCCCAATCAATATTCTCTTTCTCAACTCTTAGTTCTAAGCAGAGAGTTATAGTCTTCAGATTTTTTCCAATTTACCCCTTTTCTATATTTCTATCCCTTATACAATTATATTGAGGTCAACTTCTATTGATTGTAGAGGAGAATCTAAAATATATAGAAAAAAATGTAGGAAACATTGATAATAATGATGATGTTGTACTAAGAACTCTCATATTTATGATATAATGTTCCAGTCAAAATCCACAACAATTTGGAAATTACATCTTTGCACATTTTTTAGACATGTAATTTTTAGCCAAATTGGCTGCTATATCACAAACTGAGTAGTTCTAGAAAAACCTAATTAAATAAAAGTTATCTAGCTTGATGAGTAGATAAAATCTTGAGTAATCTTTTTTTTTTTTAGTTTTGTCATCTAAAATCTCTTTTCTTCATCTAAAAACCCTTGAAAATCCCACAAAAGTGGCCTTGATAAGTGGCTGGAATTACTTTGTTCTAGCATCTTGTCCAAACTATTTGGAATATGGCCAATTCCTTCATTGGGTATTTCATGTCTTCTTTTATGCTACCTTATAAAAATATCATTAGTAATATCATCTATGATATTTTCCTTCTTTATTTTGCAAGTTCATGTGCATGAATCAATATGGGTTAGTAAGTTGATAGCTACTAGTATCTATCATATGTTAATGGGCATGCTTGTGAGATAGACTCTCAAGTAATAGGGGAAAAAAACAGGAAAACAAAAATGGAAACTCCACTAGAGAGTGAATTTGTTAAGATTTAGCTATTTATTATATTGTTTTACTCTTTCCTTCATTGTATTGTTGACATATATGAAAGGAAATATCACAAGTGATCTTATTGGATTTAAGTATTAGAAACTTTGTTTCGTGAGTGTTAACTATCATACTCTTATTAAATCAAAAGTCTTGAAGGATTCTTTATGAGGATCATAAGGACACCTCACCATAAGAACAATATCATCATTGTAAAGAAGAAGATTCATGGCTATACCATCCAAAATTGGGTTGAGAAAACATGATTCTTCCAAACAATCTTCTACCTTGTTAATACATATGCCAAAACTCATTAGGGACAAGAAACAACCTTGCTTAATTACTTTGTTGTTGTCAATTTCTCCCTACTAATCTTCATTGTTTTTAAATTTGACAATAACTTTCTAATGTATCCTTGCCATACTACTCAACTCCAAAGAAACTTTTAACTCTTTCAACCTAGTCCAAAGATTTGTCCAAACCACTCCATCAAAAACTTTTTAAAATTAATGAAACAATCCAAATCACTCCATAAAAAACATTTAAAAACAAAACAACAAAAGAAATTGGTTTTTATTATTGAATTGCTCCTTACAATTAAACAATTAAATATAATATAATTAAATTATTACTCAAAAATCTATCTTAACCATTATTTTTAAAATAATTTTCACATTTAAATTTATATTTAAATAATATTTATACTTTTTTAATTCTTAATTTTATTAATTATAATTATTTTTATTATTTTTTTTTTTTTTACTTATTCATTTTGCAAATAAAATTCTCTTCTCCTCTCAAGAAAAAGAGGAAAGGACATGTAAGGCGGAATTGTCATCACCACATCTTAATATTTTTATGTCACAAATATAATGTTTTTCAATGATTCATCAGTAATATTTAACGATCACGCACCTCATCACATAACCAAAATCTCAAACCTCAAATTATTAATGATTCTTTAATCAAATTTGTTTTTTCATTATCAAAACATTTGAAACCTTTATATATCATTTCTTTTCCACTGATACCAAATAAGATTTCCGCTCATAAAATTTGAAATTTGTTTTTTCATTATCAAAACATTTCTTTTCATTATATACCATTTCTTTTCCATTTCCATTGATACCAAATAGGATCCCCGTTCATAAAACTTGGAAATTAAATTTTATACCAGCGCGCATGATTTTCCCCTATATGACGAAAATTTGTTTTATCTGAATAAGGAAATGGTTCAATTTCCTTGTCATTAATTTCTACTTCCACCAATAACATTAACATTTTATTTCATGTTGTTATCAGACCGTCAACATACAACAATCAACTGGATTTTGTTTACTACAACTTTCTTTGGTTCCGTCTCCTTACCAACTCAAAAACTCGTCCTTTTCGTGGTGATGATTACTCTAAATTTAAGCAAAAACTCTCATCCTTAAGCGGAAATTCATCGTTTTAGTGGTTGTTATCGCAAATTCAAGCGAAAAGTAGTTAGAGAGGCCAGTTTCATAATAAACCATTTCTATTTTTCTTTAAGAAATCCTTCCTTCTAAGCTATAGAAATGGTTGAATTATGCTCCTCAACTCATGATGATCACATATTTTCTCTTATGCAAGGTCAACATGTGCAATGATAAACATTATAATGGATACATTTTAACAATTATTTAATAATACGCATACAACTCCATAGAGTTATGACCCATGCTTTTTATATAATATTTTAGTTTTGGAAAGTGATTCACATCTAGTCATAAGAAATAAGAAATTGTTTTATACGAGATGAGTTTATTAGGGCATAAAATAGGTGTTAAATAATGACTATATATATATAGAGAGAGAGAGAGTAAGTATTGTGTAAAAGTTTTATGTAAATAATGGAGAATTTGCAATGATCAGTAGTATTGGTTAAAAATAAATAAATTTAAAATTAGATTTTAAATTAATAATGGACCAATGTATCCTCAAATGAAATCATTTCCAAAAGTTAAGATAATAACATCTGAATCATACCATGAGAGTAATTTGTTATGAAAATTTATAAGAATGTTTATTCATGAGAGACGAGTCACTAGTTATGAATACAATCATGTGAAACAAAAAAAGAGAGGGTATTTTGGGTACCTATTGAGAAGAATGGATATAGACAGATTATGGTTCATTTGCTCAATGAAAAAATTGATACACGGTAGGTTATTCACAACGTTGTATGTTGGTTACATGTAGAAATCATGAGAATTTAGCAAATGAGACATACACACTTAGTGATGTCACCTAATAGTTAATATGTTTTTCTTATAAATTAAGCTATCACTTAACTTCTTGTTAGAAGGATTTATTCTAAATTACAGTGTCAAGAAACTGTTGATAAGTAGTTATAAGCTATTATTTTAGTAAATGTTATTTTATGACATATGTGAAGTAAAAGTTAAGAAAAAGTAAAGTGAAAGTTAAGAAAAAGTGTTTACATAATGATTTTTTTGTGTAAGTCGAAAAGTTTCTATTAATAAAAAACATATATAAAGATGAAAAAATGCATGTGTTCTCATCCCGATCAAGTTTGTTGACAAATGTAATAACCATGCAACATACAAAAAGAAAAATACCCAGCTGAGAGGTCCATATCTTAGAGGCCTAACATACCAGAAAACTAGAAGAACAAGAAAGACACCAATGATCATAATTAGTCATAAGAGCTAATTGACGCAGGATTATCTGGCCCTGTACCTAGAGGAGGAGGAGGGTGATAGATGAAATTGACATGATGCTTAAAGTGAGCAAGCAAAGTTTCTAGCTATTCAGCTTTCTCCGTCAACAGATTTTTCTGTGCCAAACAAATACAAGTCTTTCACGAACATGGCACTGGAAGTACTGGAGTTGTTCAAGTTTAGCCATGATGACTGCTCCATTCCGGCTCTATCGAGAGATTCTAAACGAGCTATGATAGATTGATCCAACTCTCGAATCGACGTGGAGATCCAAAGACACTTGGAAGGAGCACGACCTGTTGACCCTGCATGACCTTGACTGTTGCACCATCCCCAAGAGGTCATAGCATGACCACAAATCGATCCTTTGCCACCTCCATCAACACTATGACCACTTTGAATTAACATATTGTTTCTTCTGATCGTCGTGGGATCGGCCGAAGACCTACACTCCCAAAGGGTTCTGCGACCCCCATGCCTAACACCACACACTGAACCAACACCCCGCCTGGAGCTTCCACCTCTCGCATTCGTTGTGCCACCCCGAGCGCCTTCAAGAGTAGATGAACCTTCCACATTTGCTTGAATTAGGGCACTCGAGGAGTGCGAACTAGGCTTCATGTTGAAGTCCAGAAGGAAGCCGAGGCCTCGGAGGCAATACCCAAATTGAACTAATGGTCGCTAGAGTGAACCCAACAACACACAAACAAGTATTGAGAGCCTAAATGAATAATAACCTTCCACCAGAGGCCATGCAGACCCCATCACGAACTAAGAGGGAAAGAGAATCCAACACAACAATTCACCCACGAGAAATTCAACACAAGACAAGAATCAAACCAAACCAAAAACAAGCAGATGAATCAATGACAAAAAAGGCCAGAAGATGATTGGAAAACAAAACCCGAGAGTAATTAGAGAAGGGGACTCCCAAAATCCAGACTGATGCCAAAGCCACAAGGCAAAAACAAAAGGAGGTATGAAACTAGTGGCCCCAAATGGGAAGAACCAAGGGATGACAATGCCCAACGACCAACACCACCCTTGAGCCAACTCTACCACCCAAAAGGAAACAACACCATCAGAAGACCCGAAGCCAATTGAACAAGCGGTGAAAACCAAACACAAACAACCCAAGTACCACCAAGGCGATAAACCAAGAGAATGAAGAGCGACTAAATTTGGAATTAGCAGAAAACGCAGACGACACTCCCTCCGGCTTAGGAAGGAGAGGGAAAGTTTCATAATTTGTAAGAAGGAAATAGAGATTATCGAATTAGGCCCGCAGGAGGAGCACAAGGTAAACGACCACCACCCTAGCCCAATGATTAGGAGAGATAGGAGCACAAAGGAGTGTGCGTCCCTTAGTGAGCCAAAGAACAACCATATAATTTTGTGAACCATGCAATTTAATCGAAGGAGTGATGACGCCATTGAGACCCGAATCAGAATAAATCCGTTGCACATAGACAAGGGAGACTTTTTCAAACAGACGAGCCCAAAGACATTAACTATCATGTGGTGGAGGGGTTGATGGCCTTCCCTCCCCCGCTTTAACCAAGAGCCAGTTGCCATTCATCATGTGACAGGTGGTTTTTGTAGCCTGACACTTTCATCGGGGATTTACTTAATGAAATTTGAAAATTGAAGTAATTTCTTAATATTAATTGTTTTTATATTATCATAATTATATAATGTATTAATTGAATAAGTGTGGTAATAAAGATTGAATTCTTCTATATAATATTAAGATTATCAAGTTATTATTTTATTATATTATTTCTTAAAATTTTGTTATGATACTTATATATATGAAGATTTATATTTAATATATTAATTATTTATAATATTTTTGAATGTCTCATTTTGAGTTAATAAGAATTTTGAGTGTAAATTAATTATTAATAAAGAATTGATTTGAATGTTGTGAAAATTAAAGATTTTTGTTTTTATTTTTTTAAATGTGATATTATATGTGAAGATTTTTGTTTTTATTTTTTTAAATGTGATATTATATGTGAAAATAAACTTCTAATGAAGTTTTAATGAGACATATACATGCATTCTTTTTAAAATTACGAAAGTTAAATGGAACTCTCTTATGATTGTGGATGATTAAGTGGCTAGGTGTAGGAAATTGTTACCTCAATGATATATGTAGTATTAGTTGCCCTAATTGATCTTCTCTTGATAATTCTTGGTCAATACAAATAAGACATTCTTATGATTCTTAAAAATTCACTTTAAATGGTTAAGGTTAGTATTGAGATGTGGTTTCATTTATTATGTGATGTTATGATATATTTTTTATACAAAATTGTTGATGTTATAACTTATGATGGTAATTCATGATATGGAGCATGTGGTTATTGCATTCAGATTCTATGACATGCATGAGCATGCAATTTTTACTAATAATGTTGTTATAACAATGGTGTTATATTCTCATGATGGCATGCAAGAGTTGTCACACGGATTATTTTATTATGATGTTATAACTAATGCATTGGTTGCATGTTGAGATGTGGCGACTGACAAGAAATCCACCAATGGGCCGAGAGAGCTGGTTTATTTGGTGATCTTGAGGGAGCCCATACATGCGAGGGAGAATATGTAACACCATATGGGCCAAGGATAAACTCAATCAACAATACATATTCCAATGGTTCTTTTACATTGTATAAATCTTGATGGATAACTCTTGAGGGGCTATGGGACCATCTTAAGGAGGTCAACTACCTACTATTGAATTGAGATGCCAAAGTCTAGAAGTGTGTGTAGGACTTTGACGCTTGAGGTTGTGCATGTAGTGAGTGTGGAGAGAGTCAGATCAGCCTTTCGAGATGCCTGGAGTACTTGATTGAGGTGGCTCTAGGAAGGCTCGGAAGTCGAAGGTGGCTCCAGAAAGGCTCAAAAATCAAAGTCTTCAAAATGTAGCCAAACCAATACCAAATTGTAGTGCTAGTCATTAAAATTCTGGTGGCGCAGACGACACTCAAATCTGAGTTTGTATGACCAACTTATGGCTTTTTAAAGTTTGATAAGACAGGGAAAAAGTGGGGCCTATAGTGTGCCACATGGAATCTTAGTTAGCAAGTGGGACCCACATGGAAACCCATCAACTATTGACACATGGCACTCCATCAATGACATCCTAACCCTACACGAAAAGACAAAAGAATGATATTAAAATAACCATATACAACAAATTTCATATAAAACAAAAATATATTTAAAAAACCATATAAATCAAAATATGGTTATGGTGGGGATCTACCATATATTAAATATGGTTATAAAACAAAGTTATATTAAAATCATAAGTCAAAACAAATAAAATATAATTTGAAGGATTATGTTAAAAAAGGGAGTATGGTTGAATATATTTCTATGCATATGTAAAAAAAAGGGAGTATGGTTGTTGGCATATGCCAACGCTCCAACAAACCGATCAACCCAACGTAACCCAACATAAAATGTTAACAATTGCACCAAATATGTAATGACGTTGTAATCACGACCTTAAGATATATATAACCGCTAGGCTATGTTAAGTCGCCAGTAGTAACACACCACTTCAAAATATAGGTTATGCCAAATAATTTTTATTTTTTTTCCATATAATTCAGGTCAGGTAGGGATTGGAACGTCTGACCTCCGCCGACCCAATCTTAGTATTTTCTGACGACCCATGTGCGGTTCATTGGAAGTTATGCCATTGAATATTATTTAAACCTACAAATTTGTTTGACCGACAAAGCGTGGAGCTTCGGACAAGCAACAAACTAGAGGTGGAACCATGCACAAAGGCTGAGGTGGAACCTCGCCCAGTGAGAGGAATGAAACCCTGATACATGAGAATCTCAAGATGCTGAAAAGATTCCTTAGGAGGTAAATTTTTGTAGTGAAATAATTTGACATGTTTATAGTAATTTTTGCATGTTTTCTCGCCAGGAGTCTAATTGTACAGTCAGAATCTGCATATGAGCAGCGGAAATGCAGGTGCCCAGTAGCACAAAATCTTTAGAGAATCTTGTGGAGTCTAAAAGATTCCCTTGGAGGCTGAATTTTTCCAATGTCGAAATATAATTGAATTTATACTCATTCTTCTTAGAATTTCGCAAGGATCGTGATGACGAGATCATATTTGACATTTGAGTAGCATATCTCTAGTCAGCGAGTGGAGAGAAATCTTTGGGGGAACCTAAAGATTCTTGAGGGTCCAAAATTTGAAGGTGTTAGTATTGGACGAGTTGAAAGTAGATTTTACACTACTCGTCGTCAGGATTTCAATGGTGCAGTCCATTGCAGTAGTCGAGCTTTGCATTTTTCGGTCATCTTCGAAAGTGGAGCTACATGATGCAGTTATGTCATGCGTCCTCTTTTTTGTTGCGATGATGTATTATTGTTGAGATCCTTGTGTAACACTATGTTGAGGGATGCTTTTTGCCACATTATTGTGAGATTTTATTAGCTTGTCATGCTAAAGGAAGACCCATTTTGAGTGAGAGTTCCTATGTCGTTGAGAGACAAGCCACTCTTGTTGAGGGTATTTGTCCTTGTTATTACGAAGAAAATTCCATGTACATCATCATCATTTGCAACATTCAATGAAGTGGCCTCCATAATCTTGACACTGGGCCTGGAGACGTAACCCACATTGGGTGAACTCCGTTATCAATATGTTGTGTTCTTGATTTGTTGATCATCATTATGTTTCCTCTTGTTTAAGCATGCACATGTGGTTCTTTTATGCTCTTTCAAATGAAATTTTGATAACATCACATAAGTAAAAGATCTTTGATAATTTTGGTGTCAGAGTGGTCTTCTCATTGATGTAAATTGCGAGTGTGAACAAGTGAACGTGCAACAATGGAGGATGATAGAGAGATGTACGCGGCCTTCCTAAGGATGTCCAAAATGATGGACATAATGTATGAAGCTTATGAGAAGAGAATAGAGGAAGAGGAGAAAGAAAGAGAAAAGGACGATGCTCCATCTACCCCCTCAAGTGAACATTCATTGCCTTCATTGTCTTCTCATCATTCAAATGAGGAGATCAACCAAAGCCTTCAAGCGGAGAATGCTTAATTGAAGAGGCTTCTATAAGAAGATAAAGAGGAGAAGCAAAGATTGTAGCTTCAGTTGCGACCCATGGAAGAATTGAAGTTCAATGACCAAAGCCTTCAAGCTGAGAATGTTGAATCAAGGAGACTCCTACAAGAAGAGAAAGAGGAGAAATAGAGACTCCAGCTTCAGCTACAAGCCACATAAGAGGCATTGGAGGAGTTGAATCTCAACGAAGGCTTAAAGAAGCCATCATCACTTGTTTCAAAATCAACCACTGTGGTAAACAATATTGGTCGTTCTTTAGTTTCATCTTCACATGATGTTATTTTTGTTGGAAATGTGGAGGTACCCATTTCAGGAACTGGCATGAGACTCCTTACCAAGATGGGGAATAAAAGAGGAGGACTTGGTGTTAATGGCCAAGGAATGACTCATCCATTGGAGGTTGTGGAAAGACCTTGATCTACAGGTTTGGGGTACACTGAAGGAGAGTCCTCAAAGGTGACAGAAGCTTCCAATACATTGTTGAAACCGCCGAGGAAAGAGAATGATGGGAACACATCACCAAACTCCCATGGCAATACACATTGCAGAGGAAGAGCTGAGGCAAGCTCTCATTGCCAAAATTGAACCAAAGAAAATCGAGAGAGATATAAACAATCTCAGTACTCTAGAGTTCATTATGATTACAAGCATGTTGTTAATAATGAACATAAATCATGGCATAGAAAACTATGTAGTTTTTGTGGTTTACATAACAATGTGTTTGCTGAGTGTTGGAAGAGAATGGCAGCATGAAAGAGGATGAGGCATTAAATTCTTTCCCCACATCAGGGAAGGAAGCATGTTAAGCAGGTCTGGAGGAAGATACTTTTTGCAGTCATTGCAACAGAGGTGGTCATCAAAGAGCCACATGTTGGAGGCTCCATGTAGAGCATTGCCTTAAAGAAAAAGCGCTCGTGCAAAAACTAGCTGAAAATGTTGTTAGACAAGTGAATCTGCCACATGGAGATGACCCATTCACTTTGATAAGTGAGAGATTTTTTTTCTAGATGTGTTAGCTTGTCATGGATGTATTTTGTAAATCATGTGTTGCGACTTAAAATGTAAAAGTGATGATGTGTTTTTCATCACCTATTGAAGCAACAATGATGTTTTGGCATTGTATTAATAATTGGAGTATTGTTTCAATTTTGATGTAAAATTGGCCACAGAGTATGTGTTATAAACTCCTGACAAGTATAGGATGCTTGGGTCATTATTGGTCATGTAATTAAGTATGTAATTTTCAAAAGATTGTACGACAAGTTTGCAGAGGATGTAAGTGTCAGCTCATCGCTTATGGCTTCGAAGAACAAAGGTGAAGGAGAAGGAAGGGTGACCTGTGAGGACACTAGTGGTGTAGATAATGTACACAACAACTGCAGATTATGTTCATTCTTTAGAGGACCAAAAGCTCCTCAGTGGGGAGGAATGATCTAGGTGGCTCCATGAAGGCTCAAAAGTTGAAGGTGGCTCTAGAAAGGCTTGCAAATATAAGTCTTCAAAATGTAGCCAAACTAATACCAAATTGTAATCCTCATCATTACAATTCTGATGGCGCAGAGGACACTCAAATCCGAGTCCGTATGACCAACTTATGCTCTTTAAAGTTTGATAAAACAGAGAAAAAGCGGGGCCCATAGTGTGCCACATGGCATCTTAGTCAGCAAGTGGGACCCCCATAGCAACGTATCAACCATTGGCACATGGCACTCCATCATTGGCATCCTAGCCCTACAAAAAATGGCAAAAGAATGATATTAAAATAACCATATATAACAAATGTCATATAAAACAAAAATATATTAAAAAACCATATAAATCAAAATATGATTATGGTGGGGATTTACCATATATTAAATATGGTTATAAAACAAAGTTATATTAAAATGATAAGTCAAAACAAAAAAAATATGATTTTAAAAATTATGTTAAAAATGGAGTATGGTTGAATAGATTTCAACGCATATGTAAAAAAAAAGGAGTATGGTTGTTGGCATATGCCAACACTCCAACAAAACGGTCAAGGCAACCCAACATAAAATGTTAACAACTGCTCCAAATATGTGATGATGTTGTAATTGTGGCCTTAAAATATATATAACTGTTAGGCTATGTTAAGCTACCCATGGTAACACACCACTCCAAAATATATGTTATGGAAAGTAAAATAATTGCGATGTTATTTCAGGTCGAGAGGGGGTTGGAACCTCTAACCTCCATTGAGCTAATCTTAGCTTTTGACAACGGCCCATGGGCCTTTCGTTGAAAGTTCCGCCATTGAATATTATTTAAACTTGAAATTCATTCAACTGGAGGAGCATGGAGGTTCGGACGGGCAACGAACCGGAGGCAGAGCCATGCACAAAGGTCAAGGCCGAACCTTGCATAGTGAGAGAAGCAGAACCCTGATGTAGGAGAATCTCAAGATGCCAAAAAGATTCTTTGGGAGGTAAATTTTTATAGTGACATAATTTGACGTGTTTATAGTTATTTTTGCACTTTTTCTTGCCAGGAGTCCAACCACGCAGTTAGAATCTGCATTTGAGCAGTGGAAATGCAGGTGCCCAGTAGCACAAAATCTTTAGAGAATCTTGTGGAAACTAAAAGATTCCCTTGGAGGCTGAATTTTACCAGTCGAAATATAGCTGATTTTATATTGATTCTTCTCAAAATTTCGCAAGGGTCGTGATGACGAGATTAGATTTGTCATATGAGTAGCAGATCTACAGTAAGACAATGGAGAGGAATCTTTGAGACAATTTAAAGATTCCCGAGAGTAAAAAATTTGACGGTGTCAGAATTGGACGAGTTGACAATCGATTTTACACTACTCATTGCCAGGAATGCAGTGGTGTAGTCCATTTTAGCAGTCGAGCTTGGAATTTTTCGGTCATCTTCGAAAGTGGAGGTACATGATGTAGCTATGTTATGCGTCCTTTTTTTTGCTGCAATGATGTATTATTGTTGAGATCCCTATGTAAAACTATGTTAAGGGATGCTTTTTGCCACATTATTGTGAGATTTTATTAGCTTTTCATGCTAAAGGAAGACACATTTTGAGTGAGATTTCCTGTAGGGAGAACGTCTCGTGGAGAGATGAGACACTCTTGTTGAGGGTATATGTCCTTGTTACGATAAAGAATATTCCATGTACATCATCATGATTTGCAACATTCAATGAAGCGACCTCCACACTCTTGAGACCGAGCCTGGAGGCGTAACCCACACTAGGTGAACTCCATTATTTTGTTGTATTCTTGATTTGTTGATCATCATTATGTTTCTTTTTGTTTAAGCATGCACATTTGGTTCTTTTATGTTCTTTTAAATGTAATTTTGATAACATCACAGAAGTAAAAGATCTTGAATAATTCTAGTAGCTTGAGAGATCCAGATCAACGCTACTGCTTAGAGTATTAGGTTAGGTGTCTACCTTGGGGTAGTTGAGGTCTAAGCCTTGGGGCTATGGTATAGACCAATGAGGCTTTATGCCTGGTTCTAAAAGTTGGGAAAAGGACTTGAGGTTCCTTGGGATTTCCCCTGTGTTGGGTAACTTCCGATGCCTGCTAGTATACTAGTTCAACAAAGGGTGTAGAGCACACATGAAGTAATAAATAAATAAATAAAATAACAAAAAGTTAAATGATTAAACTTGACTTTGGGACGAAGTTCCTTAAAGAGGGGGGCAATATGTAATACCCCCTAATAACAAATCAATAAATAATAATATTAATATTAAT
>APFE030309318.1:33275-52024 GCA_000404065.3 Pinus taeda
AAAGTAAGAATAAGTAAAGTTAACAAAAGTAAACAAGTTAAAATAAAGTAAGAGTAAATTAAGAAAAATATTGAGTTAAGAAAAACTTAAGACAAAGAAATAAAAATTGGCATGTTGACACATGGATTGTGTGCATGCGGATCTCTTTCCAATCTCCTTCCATTTTTGGATTTTTTTTTCTTTTCTATTTAATGGCTAAAAACAGAGATCAGAAGCATGCATTCTTTTTGAAGGAGTGTGTCGCGACAAAGGGTTCTCTAGAAGTAGCAACAAATTGAGGGTTCAGGGTGGCTAGTTGTAGAAAGATTTTGTGTAGTTGAGCCTACACTTGGATGGAGAGTCGTCCCCAAAAATTTGTTGTGGCCAACAAGATCCGAGTAGCGTTACAACTTCAAAATCACAAGTTATATCGTCGCTATAGGTAAGTCTTCTCAACTTATTGTTTAGAAAAATTCTATGCTAATTAGTTGAATAGTTTGTGTGTTGATTATTAATCACATAAATTGATGTAATAAGTTATATGCTTGAATTCCAGGTTGTTACACTTAATGACTAAAAGAAGTTTTAACAAGCATCCATAAATTAAAGACCTTTTAACTAAGAAAAATGGAAGATGTGCAATCAAAATTCAATATTCTAACTGAGATCCACAATGGTTCCACTGTTAGAAATGAAGATCACAACTCTATGGTTAAATAACATCGTTATTAGTACTTTGGTGACCACTTCAAATTGTGACTAGAAAGAAGATTCAAGCTTGAGTTGATGCAAATTTACGACTAATCAAAATATATGACATCTCAAAGAAAGCATAAACAACTAACATAAAATATGAAGTTAAAAAGAACTTAAATTATTTGGCAAGCAAACATACATATAATGGAAATAGAGAAATCTATATATAGTAACTCAGATAAAGATAACAACACACATGTACAAAGCATGAGAGCCGTAGAAATTTGGCATATGCACAATAAGACTATCATATTCTAAAACTAAGAATAAAATTTCAAAAGGTTATAAGAGAGAAAAAGGATATTACAAAACTTAGTTAAAATTTCCTTGTATACAATGATCCATTTATTCTACTTTCTATTGTTATTTGTAGAAACTTAAATATGACAAATGTAACAACCTTGGTTAAAAATCCATGTAAAAGAATATAAGACCAATGTCATGGGACACATATTCCAAGCTTAATGGTGGGAAATATATCATAGTAGGTGTTCATTTAGATTATTACGGCTAAAGGAAATTGGAAAAGGTAATGGAAAAGGCTTTGGAAAGACAAAATGACATTTTTGGCACATTTATTTATGAAAATAAAGGAAATTATGAGAAAAGGAAGGTGAAAGGTTATATGTTGCATGTGAGGAGGAAATTCAAGGAAAATAATGGAAAATGAAGAGAATAGAGGCCTTATTGATAAAAAGGCTTATGAGGATCAGTTGGCAAGATTTTTCTTAGGCTTGGTTAGTTGGTAGCCTTTTATCAGTTCAATTTTGGAGCTCTCATACTATTCTTTCTCTCTCTCATACTCTTGGACACTTAGAGTTTTCTGTCGGTTCCACTTCCTTAATTGACACATAGGGAGTCGAATCATATCATAGTAACTTCTCATCACATGTTTTCCCCGGTTGGTTGGTTACTTGGGTAGATGTGGGAGGAGGGTGTTAAAGAGTGGTATCAAAGCGGCGTGCATTCTCTTTGGGTGATATCTGATACCACAAAGTGGTATCAGAGCGAATTCCATTATCTTTGGGGAATGTTTGGTTTTTTTTTTTTCTCTTTGGGTGTTATATGATACCACAAAGTGGTATTAGAGCATGGTTCAACCCTAGGACTAGATGAGAGGAATGTGTTTGTCATGCATGCATGTTAGTTGCATGTGTTCCTTATTTTTTTTTTGTGTATGCATGGTGGTGGTCATTGTTGCAGTTGTGTTTCCATGTAGGAGTTGCTGATGTTGTCGTTGGGATGCGTTTGTCATGTAGTCATGTCAGTTTCATGTGTTCCTTATGCTTGTATTCCATGTGCTTGTTGCATTTGCATGGTGTTGATCATGGTTGTAGTGATGTCACCATGTGAAGGTTGATGGTTCTGTTTTGGAATGTGTCATCACGAGTGTATGGTTGTATATGCATTTGTTATGCATGCCAATGTCTATATGTTGTTATGCATGCATTGTAATGTCAAGGTTGTTGTGCATGAGGTCATTGTATGCAATTAGGTCATCATGATGTTATTGGTATGTTATGATGCTAATGTGTTCTCTGAGATAGAGCAAGAGATGTAGATTATCAGAATGGGGTTACGACATCAGACTTTTGGGTAAGAGCAGATCACCATGCACGTATTGTATGCATGTATGTGATTCATGGTTGTTGTAAGTGTAAATGTTACTTATATGGCTGTCATTCTATTATTATTATGGTTACATATATGATAAATGATGGTTGATCAGTAGAGTCATATACACGTGTCAGATAGTCATGAATGATAGTAACTTGTGGTTGTATGCATTGTTGTGTTTGTTTTATGTTAGTTAAGTTGATGATTATGTTATATGTTGTTGATGAATATGTTATATGTTAACTTGTAGTTATCTTGATGATTATGTTATATGTTATTGATGAGCATGTTATATGTTAACTTATTGTTGTTATATATTAGTTAACTTCATGATTAGGGTTATAACATTAATATATTGATGATATATGTATCGTTCTAAATTGGATTGGCCTATGTGGATGGTTAGGGTTATGACATTCATGTATAAGTCAACTTATTTGTGACATTGTGTTGTACTAATCTAGATTGATTGTACATATGTGATTGTTATGCATGAATGACAATCGTTTATTAGGTATGATGTGAACATGTTAGCTAGCTACTGTTATGGATATCATGACCTTACTTATGTTTGAGTTGATGTGTTGTGAATTTATATCATGCTAATCTAGATTTAGTGTGTAGACAAAATATCCTCCCCTAAGATATATTATGGTATGAGTTTGCTTATGTCGAATGTTTAATTATGTTGTCTATTTGGTGCTTGAGTGTTTGGTGTCTATTATGTCATCAATCTATCGTTTGAATGTTTGAGTAATTGCTCAATATGAGTATGTGTCTATAATATTGCATGAAGAAATGATCTTGTTTTAAGATGGTTGTACTAATACATATGTGTTGAGATAATTGATATGTATTTGAGTGTAAGTAGGTGATAGTTGTAGCATTATGTCTTATGACTATTGTTTGAGTGTGACCTGGTTGTTAGACTTGGTAAAGGTTGGTTTCAAATTAATAGATCTGATGTCTTAATATTAGGAACATGTGATTCACATGTGTAAACAATTGTAAGAAACATGCTTGGTATTAGCGTGACAAGGTAACAATTGATATGTTTACATAACTAACAATTGGGTGATGTGATAGTACATAGTAAGACTCTATTGCAACAATGTAAAAAGGTAAAAGAAAGGAATTAGGTAAGAATTCCTTTGGCTATGTTTGGAAACCCTAATTCCAAATGAACGAGTGCTTTACATACATGAAATATTCTTAACCTTGGTTTCGTCTGACATTATGCGAATATGTGTTATAGTCATGAACATGTATTTGACAGGTATAACAACTAGTTTCCCGTTATGGATGTATTCGTCAAGGGAATTGGAGTCCCTTGAGAGATGGCATGGACATGTTTAGTTACAAGGAAATGTGATTGACACAACAAGGTAAGGTAACTAGTATATTGTTATATTTGTTTATACACTAACATTTATGTGGTTATGGTAGTATGATGCAAGGGATAGCATGGAGAAAGACACTGCCATGAAATCTTGAAGAAGGATTGGGTTGTGTTTTCCTTGGGAACCATGGGGATTGATTCATGGTGTTTGTTGCTAATCTTGTGCTTTTGGTCTTTTGTTATTTGTTTCTCACAATTTTCGGCTTTCTTTAGGTCTAGTGTATGGCCATACCACTTTTTTTGTGGTGTCATATTGTTATTGGTTTTCTTCTTGTTTGCATTTGTTATTTCCTTTTATGTTTTGAGGGTATTGGGAATTAGTTGGGAAAGAGGAAATATAATGGAGCTCAAGGAGAGCTGAATGAAACCTAGCAAGTAATGTAAGACTCGAATGAAGCTTAGTGGATGAGTAAGGGTAGTTGAAGGTAGGACTATGAAAATCAGTTGGATTGGCTTGGTCCATTGGTGTAAATGGATAGTGGAAATACAATCATGAGAAATGTAATTAGGAAAGGTAAGGTAAATATATTTGAATCATCATATGCCTTGGATATGTTGGGAACTGTTGTTCTCAATGTTGTGCATGGATAAAGGGCGGTCTCTTAACCTTGACCTTATGTTATCTGGTAATTATGTTATGATCATGACTATGCTTATGTTTATATATTTATACATGTATGTATGTATATATGTTGTGTCTGACAGGGTCATCATGGATCATGGTTGTTTAATGCTAATGTTTATATGCATATATGTGTGTATGTATGTCGTTGTATCACAAGATCATGATTGTTTTATGCTAATGTTTATGAATATGTATGTACATATCTATGTATCCATGTCACTGTCTGACAATGTTGTCAGGGATCATTCTTGTGGAGGAATGATTTCTTATGCAGGTGAATGGCATGAAGAGGTTCCTGGTATCATGAGGAATCAAGTGGGAAGAGTAGCCCTGACAAATTTATTCGGTCAATATCATTTGCATATGAGTTTATATTATGTGTTTATGCTATGTCTATGTTTACGATATGTACATGCTATGTTGAGGGATACATCAGCGGAATGAAAGCAGTGTACTATGTGGCATGCTAGGACAAACAAGGATAGGAAACTAAAAGAAAGGTTGATTGGTAGAGGCAGTGTGGTTTTGGATGTGCAGTGCTACTATTGTGTATATGTTGTGCATATTATATATTTAGTAATTGTACATATGGTGTTATGTACCTATTGTATATATGGTGTTGTGTCTATATTCCATATGCAGTGTTGGGTATAGATGGTTCTATGTACATGTTGGATATGCGGTGTTGTGTACATATGATGTTGTTATACATGTTGCATGCAATGTTATGTACATATGGTGTTGTGTGCATGTTTTACATATGGTACTATGTACATATGGTGTTATGTGCATGATTGTACATGTAATACTATGTACATGCGGTTTTGTGTGCATGTCGTTGATGTGGCATTGTGTACATGTGGTTTCGTCTACATGTCATGCATGTGGTGTTGTGTACATGTGGTATTGTGTAGACATTGTATAGGTAGTTCTATGTACATATGGCAATGTGTACATGTTGTGCAGGTGGTGTCATGTACATGTGATGTTGTGTACACATTGTGCAGGTGGTGACTTGTACAGGTGGTACTGTGTACATGTTATCATATATGGTACATGTGGTACTGTGTAAATGTTTCCATATATGGTACTGGTGTACATGTGGAACTATGTACATGTTGTCATATATGGTATTGGTATACATGTGGTATTGTGCACATGTCATACATGTTGTGTTGTGGGCATGCGATACTATGTATATGCATTGTGTAGTCATGGTATTGTGACCTGTGTATTTGTGGTGTTGTACTCTGTGTATGTATATGTATTACATTGTACATCACGTGTAGGTGTATTTATTTTGTTGTGGTGTACACTGGATGTAGGAGTATGTACTGTATTGTGTTGTACAATGTGTGTAGGTGTATGTGTTGTATGTCAGGTGTAGGTGCATGTATTGCATGGTGTTATATGCTATGTGTGGTTGTATGTGTGTGATGCACAATATGTGTATGTGCACATGGTTGAGGAGAAGGCTTTGGGTGTTTGTCGAGTATGGAAACTGATCCAGAGTGTGTACAGAATAAGGACAAAGGTAGAAGCAAATGATTGATTAAAGGATAAGTATCAATATTTTATTTCAGTTTTATTATGCATATGATTTATTATTATGGTCTATGATGATTACATGTGATCTATGATTCTAGTTTATGATGGTTACATGTGATTTATGATTTTGATCTATGATGGTTGTGTTTTGAACTAACCTGATGTGATATGTTTATGCATGATGATTTGGTCAAAGATGCTAGTTTGACTTGTTGTGATAGGAAGCGAAGAGAATTGCAAGTGTACCTTATTAACGCGCCACCAATGAGGTATTATTTGAATTTATTTTGAATCTAATGGAAACGATGTGCTTGGTACAAGAAAGCATGAAATGCCCAGTTGGGTGGTTGAAATTGACATCAGGCATTAGAAAAAGCAACAAAATAGATTAGAACAGGCAGCAGTATGCTGGTAAAGCATTTAGGAGCAGGGACATTATGGGACACTGGTACCCAATAGTGTCTATTGATTTCCATGAGCATGTTATAAATGGCTTGATGGTTTGAGGCAGGGATATGCCTTGGTTTCTAGACCTTCTGATGAGAGGAAACCTTGCTGAAAGATGGACTGCCTGGGATGGGGGCGCAAGTGGAACTTGGAAGGTGTGTGACTGCATGGAAGGGGATGAATAGATCACCCGAGGGAGTGTGTAGCAAATAAGGGAAGGCCGAGGGATGAATTTGGTTTGGTCATTATCATTGCCAAATGGAATGAGATTCACATTGGGAGTGTGCCTGGAACAATGAGCTGGTAACTGTTCATTGAGAGGACAAGTGGCGCGGGATTATAACACTGGACATTGGATGCAATTTTGACCTTGGCAGTGGTTTCTCGGCTTCCTGGGAAGGAGGTGAATCCTGGTATTACTTTGAGGGTGGATATGTGAGCCTTTGGATTCCATTGTTGCGGATGAAAGCATCATATCCTTTTATTTGTTGACTGAGCAAATGTGCATATGTGTATATCATTGCAATTACTGTATCGAGTTGGATTTATAAAGCTCCATAGACATTATGGTTATTTGTTGGTTGAAGCAAATGTGCTTAAGTATATGTGGTTGTTATTGTAAATACCATAATGAGTTGTGTTATAAACCTCTAGTAAATGGTATGATTGTCATGTTTCAATAGTGGTCATTGTAAATACTGCAATGACTTGTGTTATAAAGCTCCATGGGCAGTATGTTTTGTTTTCAGTAGTCTTGTTGGTTATAGGTGTCCTTGAACATCGAGGACAGTGTTCCCCCAAGGGGGACGGTTTTGCAACAACCCTGGTTAAAAATCCATGTAAAATAATATAAGACCAAGGTCATGGGACATGTATTCCAAGATGAATGGTCGGCATGACATCTTAGTGGGTGTTCATTTTAGTTATTATGGCTAAAAGAAATTGGCAAAGGTAATGGAAAAATCTTTGGAAAGGAAAAATGGAATTTTCGGCACATTTATTTATGAAAATAAAGGAAATTAGGAGAAAAGGAAGGTGAAAGGTTACATGTTGCATGTGAGGAATAAATTGAAGGAAAATGATGAAAAATGAATAAAATAGAGGCCTCATTGATAAGAAGGCTTCTGAGGATCAGTTGGAAAGCTTTTTCTCGGGCTTAGCCAGTTGGTATCTTTTTGTGAGCTCAATTTTGGAGCTCTCATTCTATTCTCTCTCTCTTATACTCTTGGACACAGAGTTTTCTTGGAGCACTCTTGGAGATTGTGGCATACTTGGATGCTTGGAGCAAGAAGGCAAAGGAAGAGAAGGAAAGCTTAAGAGGACATCGGGATCAACAACTGCAACAAATTTTTCTTGTAGGTATCGAGTTGCATGTATATTTTCCTCACTAGTTTTGGCATGCATGGAATATGCATGTTGTTCATTGGCATGGAGGATAGCCGATATTGACAGTGGATTTTCCAAGCCTTTCCATTTCCTGGATAGCCATGGCATTGTGGGTTTTATTTTTGTTTTCTAGTTGGTTTTCTTGTGCCTTTGGTTGTGAGTTGAGTTATTAGTTCCTAGAAGCATGGTTGGAAAAACACTCTGAAAGCCTTGTAACATCTTGGGTTGAGTTACTAGTCCTAGAAGCCTTAGTTGGAAAAACTCTTTGGAAGCCTTGTAACAACTTAGGCTGAGTTACTAATCCTTGAAGCCTTGGTTGGAAAAACACTCTAGAAGCCCGATGTAAGCTATGGGTTAAGTTACTAGTCTTGGAAGCCCTACTTGGACAAATGATCTGGAAGCTCGACGACTGCTGTAGGTTGAGTTACTAGTCTTGGAATCTGGGTTGGAACAAACACTTTGGAGCCCTGGACAACTTGGGTAGAGACTGATTTGGTGATAGTTAGTGGTGTTTGACCGTGAAGTGGGATCACTGGTTGAGGGTTGAGTTAGTTTGGCCTCTAGAAGCCCTAGTTTGGTTTTGATGGATTTGTTTCATGATATCCCATATTCATGCTTGGAATATGGCATGGGGGTGACTGGATGAAAGAAATATTTGGTTCAACCTAGTCTACGGTCGGGTGGTTCGTGGAAGTCCCATACCTCATCAACCTATTCAATCATCAATAAGAGCTCGCTTTCTCCTTGGTATGTTATGAGTAATATACTGGTTTATATGTGGATTATATGGTTGTTTTTTCCTTGGTATTTTTGTTGTTATTATGCTGTTTATGAACATGTATTATGACATTGGATATTTATATATCTCATCATGTTTTTAATTGTAAATGAATGAACAATGTATCTATGGCCTAATAGATGATACTGCGAATAATGTGATAAGGAAACAATGCGTCATAGTGAATCATAGATGAGTATGATACCCCTATGCTCAGATATGTTGTTAAGACTTGTAGATTTCATATTTGTGATATGTTTGATGAAATGCTTGTCATGGATAGTAGGGGTCTAGTCCAGTCCTTGTTGATGTTTTATCAAATGTATCATTGTTCCACTGTGAAATTTCATCTCTAAAGGTGTCATTGAGTTCTGGGCAGTGACCTGGGCTCTGGGCCTGAAAAAGTGGCACAAATCCAGAAGTCAAAGGCACAACTCTGGGGAAAAGAGTCCTTGGACGGTCCCTTTCTCTTGGTGCGGGAGCGTTTGGAGCCTCCTAGGTGCAGCTTGGTCCATATCAAGGGAGCGTCCATGGGTTTGATGCACTAAAACTTCAGTTGGTCTCAGGGGCTAGTTACTTGAGTGGTTGGGAGGGATCTTGGGAGTTCTTTTGTTGATGTGGAAGGTCTGTGTGATGTTTTCTTCCAATTCCACTTTCTTAACTAACACATAAGGATGTAGGTTTTAACCCTGTACAGAAATTACCTGCATATGAATTCTGAAACACAGAAAATAGACAATGCGAGAGCATAACACATAAAACACATATACATAGAGATTTTCCCCTGGATCCCAAAATTGGGACTAGCAACTTGATTTTTCATTATATTCCTTTCAATGTTAAAATACATATTTATACATACCGAAGCATCCAATACCATGGACCGAAAACCATCACATCCAAAACCATGGACTGAAAACCATAGGTAGGTTCGCACAACCTAATATAGGGTCCATTTTTTTTTTCCCAGGGCACTGCCTTGGACCCCGTTGCTATAGACATATTTGGGCACTGCAACCCCAATCTTATATGTCAATAAAATAGGGCTCTTTAACCCCTAAAAGTTTCATTTCATACCCTAAAGGATCATGGTGAACTGATTACTTCATTCCCCAAAGGTTCCACCTGAAAAACCATCCAGAATTGGCCAAAACTAGACCATATTAACTGCTCCATTGTCAGGGTGCGATGCATACTGACTTCTACACTAGCCAGGTGTGATGCATACCGAAGAGGCCTTTTGTAGGGTGTGATGAGCGAGAATGGACAAATGTCTGAGACAGTTTGCTAAGTGGATGCTCAAGGAATCTTCTAGAAACTTCTCCTATGACACTTGTCTCTCTAAATTCACCAAGGGATGAGTAAGAGATCCAAGAATCTCCAAGTGGAACAAAAAACAACAAGTGGAATGACACTAATCAAAAACCCAAAGATGAATCACACCATTGCACACATCTATAAATGGATCCCTCATCTAAGAGATCTAGAGGCTGGAATTTTGTAATTTGCAAGGAAGTGCTGATAGTTTGTATTTGAGAAAGGGCATTGTATTGTTGGTGTGATCTTGCTTTTCATGAGGTGAAGAGGGCTTTGATGCTGGGAGGATGATGTTGGATTAGACAACTGGGTTGTAATTCTCCCTTTTATTTAATAAATTTCTTTGAGTTTTCCTCCATAGAATTGTGTATTTGTGAATGTTGTTATTTGTGAATGCCATTGTATGTTCATTGTATTTCTGATTCTGTAAAGGTTATGATATAATAGATCAAGATGCTTTGACGATGTTTTGTTACTGTGTTTCTACAGGTATTCTCTAAGCAGGATAAGTAGGATAGGAGTTGCAAGCTCTGTCAAGGGGGAGAGAGATCAAGCAAGGAGTTAAGCGGAAGATCTAGGTTGGTTCCTTTGCCTCTCTCTTATCTATCATACATAGAGGAAATCACAGATTGCTTTAAACTGCTTGTTTCTAGGGTAGCTGCCAATCCTAGAGGGCTAGTCGATTGAAAAGACACTAGTTTTCCCAGAAACAAAATGGCGACTCCACTGGGGATCGAATAAATGTTTGTTTATTGTTGTTGTTTGCTTTATAAACTATAGACGAAGCCTGAAGTTAGCCAGATAGCCTTCGAATTGCTCTTTCTCTGCAATTGCATAGTAGATGAATGCTGCTTCAGTCAATCCCCAGTTTAGTTTATGAATTGAACATTAGAATTACAAGCATTCTGGATGCCCTTTTGGTAGCTCAGTAACCTCTCAAGATCATTCCTCTATACTTTGATCTTTACTGTCATAGCTCAACTTAACTCATTGAAATCAATTGCAAATTTGAGCTAAAACCCATCTCAGTTGCGCTCCCTGGCCCATCACACTGTCTGTCACTGTCAATTAGTATGCATCGCACTTCTTGAGCCTGAAAAGTGCGATGCATCCCTGTTTCTGTGAAGCCCAGGTGCGATGACTGACTGAGTCTATTTCCCTTCTTGAAATTTGGGGTTTTTGTCCTTGTTTTCAGCTCTGTTTGGTTGTTTTGCTGCTTATGAACAGTATCTCATTACTGAAGCCTGCTTGCATCACATAGTTCAGCCTCCATTGATTAGGATTAGTAAATGTTTTTATGTATTTTTCCATCATTTACAATCCTTTGTCGAAAATTTTCTTAAATCAATCTGTCATTTTGGTACAAAAAGTGTCGTAACTGTCGTTTTGTGTCAAAATAGAAGTGTCATTGAGTTTTTCTTCCTTGAATAGTCGATTGAACTTTCCTTCAAGTATTTGATTTGATTTGTTGAAATTTGAAGTGTCGAAAGCATTTTCTATTCGAAATTGAAAAGTGTCGTTTAGTCTTCCTTTCTATTTTAAAAAGGAAATTTTCGAAATGTCGCTTTGAGTAAAATATTCTAGATCTTTGCTATATTTAGTTTTCCCTTTTGGCATTTTTCACATTAAGGGAAACAAAAAACAAATACATGCATTTGCATTTGCATTTAGAATATGTGTGGAAAATGATTTAGGAAAAGTGCATTAGTGTGTGCTCTTTGCTCTTTGTTTGAAAGAATCATAATTTTCTTTCCTTAGTAGCTAGGATTTTCATTGCTCAAAATAAACAATGATTGTTTATCATTGTAGATTGCATTTTTAGGAATTTTAAATCTACATCACGCGGTGAACCATTGAAAGGAAAACTTCTAAACAAGATAAAATATAAAATAAATTTCAATGAACTTAACAACGCTTTGGATCCTAACGCAACACATCTAGAGGTATAGGCTAGAGACATGTTCGGGCGTCGTAAAAACTAGTAACTATCGTTTTCATCGAAGGTTGGGTGATTCCTCCTCTTTGATACGACAAGTGCTAGCACGGACTTGTGCTCCCCGTATCGTCGTGTATATATTGGAAGACCACAATAGGCTTATATCCTTTATCCATAGGAAGCTGAGTCTACCACCTTATTGAACACAATGCATTGAACACAACATCAAGGAAGATTGATTGTCGTACATAAGTCCTTGGTAATTTCTCTTTAATTTATCACCAAGGTGTATATTGCAGTTTTTGCGATTGGTTTGGTAATCCCTCTGTCTAGATTTCTAGAGTAGTCACTTTCATTCCTTTTCGACTCCTTAAAAGAAAGGTCCATATGAGCACTTGTCACTTAAGGCTCATTAAAAATTGAAGGGGACTGGAGTCATCTTTAGCTTTTTCTTGACTCTTAAAAATTGAAAAAGCAAAGTTGTGTCAAAGCGTCATTAAAATTTATTTACTTCAGAATAACATCCATATTCCTTCATTGATCTTAGGTTGAGATAATGGAGTCCACCAGTCAAGGAATCTCTTTTGAAGGGAATCCTAGTCCATTTTCTTCTTGGGGAAATATTGGCGCTCCGTATATGGCCATATTGTTCCTTCCAAGAATAACAATTGGTCTGCTAGTATGGCTATTCTCAACCTCCGTCGTTCAAAATACCGTGATTCCTCCACAATCGAATCAGCATCCAATTGATACTGAAGTTGACCCTTCACCTTCTTTTATCGTTTGTTTCTCCCACCCTTCTTCCTCTTTTCTTGGTGAAAATAGTGATGCTATTAACCAAGCGGCTGAGAAGAAGAAGAAAGGGAAGGAGAAGAAGAAGAAGCCGATTAAGCAAGGGGGCAACCATGAATCATCTGGTGAAAATCCACACATTAAGTCTCCCAGATTTCATTGCATAATTTGTAGAGGAGACCATTTTCATCGAGATTGTCCAAGCATTTTTCGGATCTTGAGAGAATGGTCCCCCCGTTCGTACCATTCAGTGTCATCAACCTCTGTGGATCATGTTGAAAACGCACCATCAACTATTAATAGTGAAGTTCACAGACAGAAAGGAAAGGTCAAAACTCCATGTAGACTATGTGAAGGGGACCATACCCTTCCCACTTGTCCTTTTTTGGATGAAGCCAAAAGAGTCTTGCATAATTGTCCCGCTTCATTGTAACGACTTCCATCTGGATACAGGAAACTCTCCCCAAGTCCTTTACTAGTTGAAGATCCGACTGACATAAATCAACCGTCGGTCGAAACACCTATCGCTGAGAGTGAATCTTTTGAGTCTATACAAGAACAAAGTCAATAGGTCGAGATGGCAGTCGACCAAGTTTTACCTTCAGAAGATCATACCCTTCCCAAAGAGAGTGAGAACGACACCGTTCAAATTATTTTCGTTACTTCAGAGTCCAATGAACTTGGGGGCAATCCGCCCATTCCTTCACAACAGGAAGAGAATCCCCCGGTTCCCGCTACTCAAGGGGTTATTTCTCCCATTTATTCGGTACCCCCTCCAAGTAGTCTAGTCACTTCCTGTGGAATCAACTAGCAAGATCCTACCTTCCTTCTTATGTACCATTCCGGATCATAGTACAAGTTTACAAAATGATTGTATCTGGCACTATCATAGATGAAGGAGCATCATTGAGTATCCTTTCCTCAACTTCTTGGAAAGCACTTGGTTCGCATCGCTTATGCCTATTACAGAGAATTTGTCAGGCTTTAACAAAGGAACCAGTCGACTGTTAGGGATCCTTCCTAAGTTACCGATAACTTTGGGAAGGAAAACCGTTCACTTGAACGTGATGGTAGTCCCAGGGCAGTTAGACTACAATCTACTCCTTGGATGTGACTATGTTCACAACATGGAAGCTATTGTTTCAACACTCTTTCGAGTGACATGTTTCCCACATGAAGGCAAAATTGTCACTGTTGACCAACTTTCATTTCTCGGTTCAAGCACAACTCCAAGTTGACCATCATCCCTAAATAGTCCCTGTACATTAGCAGTATCTCTTCAACCTTCATTCCATCCACCTGATTGCCAGGAGTAGTCCAGTGAACGTAACGAAGCCTAGGGGGCATGCACCCTTGTCTATTTGGCAGACGAACCCAACTGAAAAGATAGGTTTCCTTGTAGGGTAAGTGATTGTTTTGACACACCATTCACCTTTGTCCGCACTACGGATGAAGCCAAGGAAGTGTTTTGTCTACTCTGTGGATGAAACCATCCTATCATATTAATTTACCTGTAAGTTAAGTGATTGGTCCGACACACCATTCACCTTCATCTGTGCTGCGGACAAAGCCAAGGAAGTGTTTTGTCTACTCTGCGGACGAAACAATTCTTCTTAACCACAATAATTTCCATATGGTTACTGGAGACTCTCCTTTTCATCATGCTGGGGGCATGCAACCTTTTTCAATTTCATTTTTTAGCTTTTTAGCTGTTTAAATTCTTAGGTTAGGTGATTGGTCCATCACACCATTCACCTTCATCTGCGCTGCAGACGAAGCAAAGCAAGTGTTTTGTCTAACCGCAGATGAAACCATCCTACCTAACCTCAGTAGTTCCTTAGCTTTTTAGTTTTGTCTTTTCTAGTTTTTTTTAGTTTTGTTGTTTCTAGCTTGCATAAAAAGAAAAACTAAAAACTGAGCATATGTTATCGCATGGTTCAAGCTCGTTAAAAAATAAACTTACCACTGAGCATATGTTATCACATGGTTCAAGCTCGTTAAAAAATAAACCTACCACCGAGCATAGTTCCCCGATGGTTGAAGCTCATTAAAAAATGAACCCACCTTCAGTAAATAACCCTTGTGATTGCCATACTATCAACGTTTTGAGCCTTGGTTATGTTCCTGCCATCACCTCCATCCTTTTGGCCGATCATACACTTCCACTTGATTGTTTACCTTTTTGAGGAACAGCTGTGACGAGTGGTCTTATTAGCAAACCTCTTCACATCACCATGATTTGAGAAGTTCCAAGCTTCCCCGGAACCAATTGCTACTCTAAACACCACTCGTTCCTAAAAAACGAGTCTCCTTTAAACTCTTTTCAGACTCATTAAATATGAAAATATTTTGGAGCTATTGGCCTTTACAGCTCGTTAAAGGAATGGGAAGTGCCATCCCTCCTGTATATTTTAATCTTTTTTGGACCTGAGGAATTATCTCATGAAAAAGTTTGAGCGCTTGTATTTTCGGGTAGCTAAAGTGATCGAAAAGTCATCCCTTTTGTAATATTTTATCCTTTCTTGGAATTAAGGGATTATGCTATGAAAAAGAACTTATGGAGTTTCCTTTTCGTCCCTTTTCAAACTCTCTAAACATGAAAAGGGCCAAGTTATCCTTGTCGTTAAACTCGTTAAAACAATAGCGACAAACTTGTCCACACGAGACAAAGCTTCCTTTTTTTCCTTTTTCAATCTCTTTAAACATGAAAAATCCCGAGTTATCTTTGTCGTTAAACTCATTAAAACAATAGCGACAAACTTGTCCACCTAGGCAAGAACGAGTTTCACTGTCGCTAGACTCGCTAAAACATAGCGACAAGTTTGCCCGAAGGGAAAATTATAGAACAAGAATATGTTATCCTCCTCAAGCTTGAAAAAAATAAAGAGGTATTGGTCAGCAATGACTGGGGAAAAAGGGAAGAAAACTTAAAGAATTTTATGGTAGCAGGTCGCTTTTGAACATGACACTTTCACTCCATCACCATGATTGAGTCAGGTTGGGTTATTCCGTTCATCGGTCATTTCACCAATGGTCTTCCACACCATCCATTTGTTGGGGTTAGCGCTACCAATCCATCTCAGTGTTGCCGATATGTTCAGGAGAAGTCATTCAGTTGAGAAACCACAATCCAGTTAATGCCTCATCCACTGCAATACCTTTTCCCTCCATTTTTCATGAGCGCCATTCCTGAACCTTGTGTCGTCATATTGTTTTCACCTCCAGAAAATAATTTGCTTTGTTTCGCATCGTAGATGTGGTATACACTAAGGCCCTCCTACGATGAGTCACTTCTTGTTGACATTAGCTCATTATCCAAGAATTTCCCTTAGAAACAACCCTTTCAGTACTTTGAAGCTTGCATGCCTCAATGGCAAGTTTCTCACTTTCGGCGACAGGTTGACATCACTGGCCTTCGATCGAAAGATTTTACGTGGTGTTCGACATCGAATCATATATTCACACCATGTGAATTGTACTGTAGTACCTTGAGGGTCATTATCATTATCGGTGATTCCTCTCGCGTCTGTTAACAACTCACATTATTGGCTGGTAATCAAGTGATGTATTTCCATGTTCGACTTTAGAACATCTCTTCACATGGATTGACTTGTACAATGGGTGAAGATTGGACGAGCTTGAAGACCCTGGATCTAGTTTCATCCATCTGGGCTACGATATATTCAGGAATATAAAGACATCAAATGTACACAGAAGCTGCATAGATGGTCATCCAAAGCCAGGGATGATGACTCTACCTATGAAGAATCACCAGTCTGCAACTGCAGATGATTATCTGTTCTATGTATATAAAATGAATTTATAAAGCTGAGCATGGGAATGCCCACCTTAGCTAGATCATGAAAAAATTATAAGATTATGATGTATTGTATTGTATCTTATACAAATTACCTTCCAGTTCGAAAACCTTGGATCCTCATGATAAAGCATTTCACCTGACATCAAAGATTTACGACTTCATGCTTTAGGGGGCAAATGTTATAGACATATTTGGGTACTGTAACCCCAATCTTATATGTCAATAAACTAGGGCTCTTTAACCCATAAAAGTGTTGTTTCATACCCTAAAGGATCATGGTCAATTGATTACTTCATTTCCCAAAAGTTCCACCCGAAAAACCATCCAGAATTGGCCAAAACTGGACCATACTGACTGCTCCATTGTTAGGGTGCGATGCATACTGACTTCTACACTAGCCAGGTGCGATGCATACTGAAGAGGCCTTTTGTAGGGTGTGATGAGCTAGAATGGACAAATGTTTGAGACAATTTGCTAAGTGGATGCTCATGGAATCTTCTAGAAAATTCTCCTATGACACTTGCCTCTCTGAATTCGCCCAGGGATGAGTAAGAGATCCAAGAAATCTCCAAGTGGAACCAAAAATAACAAGTGGAATGACACTAATCAAAAACTCAGAGATGACTCACACCGTTGCACACATCTATAAATGGATCCCTCATCTGAGAGATCTAGAGGCTAGAATTTTGTAATTTGTAAGGAAGTGCTGATAGTTTGTATTTGAGAAAGGGCATTGTATTGTTGGTGTGATCTTGCTTTTCATGAGGTGAAGAGGCCTTTGATGCTGGAAGGATGATGCTAGTTTAGATAGCTGGGTTGTAATTCTCCCTTTTATTTAATAAAGTTCTTTGATTTTTCCTCCATACAATTGTGTATTTGTGAATGTTGTTATTTGTGAATGCCATTGTATGTTCATTGTATTTTTATTCTGTAATGCTTATGATATAATAGATCAAGATGCTTTGACGGTGTTTTGTTACTGTGTTTCTACATGTATTCTCTAAGTGGGATAAGTAGGAGAGGAGTTGCAAGTTCTGTCAGGGGGGAGAGAGATCAAGCAAGGAATTAAGCGTAAGATCCAAGTTGGTTCCTTTGCCTCTCCCTTATCTATCATACATAGAGGAAATCACAAATTGCTTTAAACTGTTTGTTTCTAGGGTAGCTACCAATCATATAGGGCTAGTCAATCGAAAAGACACTAGTTTTCCTAGAAACACCCGTAGAGGGGGGTTACTTTCCCCCCTCAAACCCCCTAGACAAGGGGGGCTACTGCCCCCCTGCTGCGCAATCGGCGTAACGAGGGGGGGCTCCGCCCCCCCTCTAACCCCCCAGTTCACTACGTAGGTTAGTCATGGAAAGAATATAACACAACCCAACATTCTCCCACTTGTTGTTTTCTTTCCATAGGGGGCTGCAGGAGAGCTTAATCATTTTTTCAGCCCTAAAACACCCATTGTTTCCCTACACCAGGAGAACTTCTCAGAGCTCACAAATTTTGTCAATGCATCTGCAATATTCTTCAAAGTGTCCACCTTCATCAGCAACACCTTTTTGTCTTCTATCATATCCCTCACAAAGTGATACTGAACATCAATGTGCTTCGTCTTTTAATGGTAAGCAGAGTTCTTTGCCAAGAAAATTGCACTTTGGCTGTTACAGTCTATCCTTATAGCTCCCTATACTAACCCCATACTTGAGAACAATCTCTACAACCAAACTGCTTCCTTGCTTGCATGAGTGGCTGCCATGTATTCTGCCTCTGTAGTTGATAGTGCCACTACAGATTGTTTCTTACTCATCCAAATGACTACACCTCCAAATAGGTTAAACAAATACCCACTTGTAGATATTCTCTGATCCAGATCTCCAGCCCAGTCTGCATCAACAAAGCCACGGATATCCAACACTCTGTCCAATCCTTGTCTTCCTTGGTAGCACAAACCATAATCACTAGTGCCATGCAAATACCCGAAAACCCGCTTCACTGCTATCCAATGCTCCTTCCCTGGTTTTGACATAAACCTGCTCAATACTCCCACTGCATGTGCAATTTCTGGTCTAGTACAGACCATGGCATACATCAAACTACCGACTACACTTGCATATGGAACACGGGACATGTCCTCTTCCTCTTCTTGTGTCTTAGGACACTGTTCAGCAAATAACCTCACACCTATAGGAATAGGAACCTTCACTGGTTTACTATCCTGCATATTAAACCTCTGCAATATTGTCTCGACATAGTTCCTCTGGTTTAACCAGAGCTTCCTATTTGCCCGATCTCTTTTAATTTCCATGCCCAAAATATAGTTTGCAGCACCCAGATCTTTCATGTCGAATTTGGAGGAC
>APFE030309318.1:56329-110475 GCA_000404065.3 Pinus taeda
AACTGGGACTACCAGCTTGATTTTTCATTATGTTCCTTTCAATGTTATAATACATATTTATACATGCTGAAGCATCCAATACCATGGACCAAAAACCATTGCGTCCAAAACCCTGGACCGAAAACCATAGGTAGGTTCGCCCAACCTAATATAGGGTCCAAAAAAAAAATTTCCTGGGGCGTTGCCCTGGACCCCGTAGAGGGGGGCTACCTGCCCCCCCTCAAACCCCCCGGATAGGGGGGGATGCCGCCCCCCCTGTGACCCCCTCGCTGCGCAATCGGCACAATGGAGCCCCCCCCTCTAACCCCTCGGTTCACTATGCAGGTTAGTCATGGAAAGAATATCACAACCCAAAAAAGGAGTCGAATCATATCATAGTAACTTATTGTCACATTATTAACCTGGTTGGCCAGTTACTTGGGTAGATGTGGGAGGAGGGTGTTTCAAAGTTGTATCAGAGTGAGTTGCGTTCTCTTTGGGTCATATCTAATACCACATAGTGGTATTAGAGAAAATTATGTTATATTTGGGGAATGTTTGGTTTTTGTTTTCTTTGGGTGTTATCTAATACCACAGAGTGGTATCAGAGCATGGTTCGACCCTTGGACTAGATGAGCAGAATGCATTTTTCATGCATGCATGTTAGTTGCACGTGTTATTTATGTTTGTGGACTATGTGTTTATTGTGTATGCATGGTGGTGGCCATTGTTGCAGTTGTGTTTCCATGTAGGATTTGATGATGTTGTTGTTGGGCTGCATTTGTCGTGCATCTATGTTGGTTTCATATGTGTTCCTTAAGCTTGTAGTCCATGTGCTTGTTGCATTTACATGGTGTTGATCATGGTTGTAGTGATGTCGCCATATAAAGGTTGATGGTGTTGTTGTGGAATGTGTTGTCATGAGTGTATGGTTGTATATGCATTTGTTATGCATGTCAATGTCTATATGTTGTTATGCACGCATTGTCATGGTGAAGGTTGTTGTGCATGAGGTCATTGTATGAAATTAGGTCATCATGATGTTATTGGTATGTTATGATGCTAATGTGACGGATGAGATAGATTAGGAGATGCATATCATCAAAATGAGGTTGCAACATTAGACTTTGTGGAAAGAGAAGATCATCATACATGTATTGTATGCAGGTATGTGATTCATGGTTGTTGTAAGCATTAAGGTTACTTATATGGATGTAATTCTATTATTATTATGGTTACATATATGATAAATGCTGGTTGATCAGTAGAGTCATATACACGTGTTAGATAGTCACGAATGATAGTAACCTGTGGTTGTATGCATTGTTGTTGTTGTTTTATGTTAGTTAATTTGATGATTATGTTATATGTCATTGATGAATATGTTATATGTTAACTTGTAGTTAGCTCGATGATTATGTTATATGTTGTTGATGAGCATGTTATATGTTATTGTTTTTATATATTAGTTAACTTGACGATTGGGGTTATAACATTAATATCTTAATGATATATGTATCATGCTAACTTGGATTGGTCTATGTAGATGGTTAGGGTTGTGGCATTCATGTATGAGTCAACTTATTTGTGACATTGTGTTGTACTAATCTAGATTGATTGTACATATGTGATTATTATGCATGAATGCCAATTGTTTATGAGGTTATGATGTGAACATGTTAGCTAGTTACTGTTATGGATATCACGACCTTACTTATGTTTGAGTTGATATGTTGTAAATTTATATTGTGCTAATCCAGATTTATCATGTTGACAAATTAGCCTCCTCTGAGATATATTAAGATATGAGTTTGCTTATGTCGAATGTTTGATTATGTAATTTATTTGGTGTTTAAGTGTTTGGTGTCTATTGTGTCATCTATTTTTTGTTTGAGTGTTTGATTAATTGCACGCTATCAGTATATGTCTATAATATTGAATGAAGAAATGATATTGTTTTAAGATGGTTGTACTAATACATATGTGTTGAGATTACTGATATGTACTTGAGTGTAAGTAGGTGATAGTTGTAGCATTATGTCATATGAATATTAGTTTATTATGACCCGGTTGTTAGACTTGGTAAAGGTTGATTTCAAATTAATAGACCTGATGTCTTGATCTTCGAAACGTGTGATTGACATGTGTAAATAGTTGCAGGAAACATGCTTGGTATTAATGTGACAAGGTAACAATTGATATGTTTACATAACTTATAGTTGGGTGATGTGGCAATACATAGTAAGATTCAATTGCAACAAGGTAAAAAGGTAAAAGAAAGGATTTGGGAAAGAATTCCTTTGGCTATGTTTAGAAACCCTAATTCCAAACGAATGAGTGCTTTGCATACAGTGAGTCTTCTTAACCTTGATTTTGTTTGATATTATCCGGATATGTGCTATAGTCATGAACATGTTTTTGACAAATATAACAACTAGTTTCTAGTTATGGATGGATTTGTCAAGGGAATTGGAGTCCCTTGAGACATGGCATGGACGTGCTTAATTACAAGGCAATGTGCTTGGCACAAATAGGTAAGGTAACTAGTATTGTTATATTTGTTTATACATTGATAGTTATGTGGTTATGGAAGTATGATGCATGCGGTTGCATGGTGAAAGAGACTTCCATGTAATATTGAAGAAGGATCAGATTGAGTTTTCCTTGGGAACCATGGGATTGAATCATGGTGTTTATTGCTAATATTGTGATTTTGGTCTTTTGTGATTTTTTATTCTTTATTTTCGTCTTTGTTTATGTCTAGTGTATGGCCATGTTTGCGATGTCGTATTGTTATTGGTTTTCATGGTTTTCTTCTTGTTTGCATTTATTATTTCCTTTTATGTTTTGAGGATATTGGGAATTGGTTGGGAAAGAGGAAAGTTAATGCAGTTTAGGGAGAGCTGAATGAAACCTATCAGGTAATGTAAGACCCGAATGAAGCTCGGTGCATGAGTAAGGGAAGTTGAAGGTAAGAATATGACAATCGGTTGGATTCGTTCAGTCCATTGGTGTAAATGGACAGTGGCAGTGCAACCATGAGTAAGGTAATTAGGAAGAGTAAGGTAAATAGGTTTGAGTCGTCAAATTCCTTGGCTACATTAGGAACTGTTGTTCTCAACGTTGTGCATGTTGTGCATGGATAAAGGGTGTTCTCTTAACCTTGACCTTATGCTATCTGGTAGTTATGTTGTGACCATGTTATGCTGATGTTTATATATGTATACATGTATGTATGCATGTACATCGTGTATGGTATGGTTGATTAATGCTAATGCTTATATGCATATATGTGTGCATGCATGTCGTTGTCTGACATAATCATGATTGTTTTATGCTAATGTTTATGAACATGTATGTATGTATCTATGTCAATGTCCGATAGGGTTGTCAGTGATCATTCTTGTGGAGGAATGATTGCTTATGTAGGTGAATGGCATGAAGAGGTTCCTGGTCTCATGATGAATCAAGTGGGAAGAGTATCCTTAACAAATTTATGAGGTCAATATCATGTGGATATGAGTTTATATTATGTGTTTATACTATCTATGTTTATGATATGGACAGGATATGTTGAGGAATACTTCAACGGAATGAAAGCAGTGTGCTTTGCAGCATGATGGGACAAACTTGGATAAGACACTAGAAGGAAGGTTGCTTGGTAGAGACAGTGTGGTTTTGGATGTGCAGTGCTACTCTTGTGTATATGTTGTGCATATTGTATATTCATTAAATGTACATATGGTGTTGTGTGTCTGTTGTATATATGGTGTTATGTGTATATTCCATATGTTATGCTGGGTATAAATGGTGCTATGTACAAGTTGGATATGCGGTGTTGAGTACATATCGTACTATGCACATGTTGGATATGCGGTGTCGTGTGCATATGGTGCTGTGCACATGTTGTATATGCGGTGCTGTGTACATATGATGTTATGTACATGTTGTATATACAATGCTATGTACATATGGTGTTTTGTGCATGTTGTACAGATGGTGTTGTGTGCATGAATGTACATGTGGTGCTATGTGCATGTGGTGTTGTGTGCAGGTGGTGTTGAGAGCATGTGGCACTATTTAAATTTGGTTTTGTGTGCATGCCGTGCATATGGTGTTGTGTATATGTGGTATTGTGTACACATTGTATAAGTGGTGTGGTGTACATATGACGTTGTGTACATGTTGTGCAAGTGGTGTGGTGTACATGTGATGTTGTTCATACATTATGCAGGTGGTGTTGTGTATAGGTGGTACTTTGTACATGTTGTACATATGGTACTGGTGTACATGTGGTATTGTGTGTATGTCATGCATGTTGTGTTGCAAGCATGCGATATTATGTATGTGCATTGTGTAGTCGTGGTATCATGACATGTGTATTTGTGGTGTTACACTCTGTGTACATATATTTATTATGTTGTACATCAAGTGTAGGTGTATGTATTGTGTTGTGGTGTACATCGAATGTAGGAGTATGTATTGTGTTGTGTTGTACACTGGGTGTAGGTGTATGTGCAGATGGTTGAGGTGAAGGAACTAGGTGTTTGTCGGTTATGGAAACCAATCCAGAGTGTGTACGAAATAAGGATAAACGTAGAAGCTAAGGATTTATTAAAGGATAAGTACCAATATTTTACATCATTTTTATTATGCATGTGATCTATGATTATGGTTTATGATGGTTACATGTGATTTATGATTTTGATCTATGATGGATGTGTTTTGAACTAACATGATGTGATATGTTTATACATAATGATTTGGTTAAAAATGCTAGTTTGGCTTGTTGTGATAGGAAGCGAAGAGAACTGTAAGTGTACCTTATTAACGAGCCACCAATGAGGTATGATTTGAAGTTATTTCAATTTATTTTGAATCTAATGGAAATTATGTGCTTGGTATAGGAAAGCATGAAATTCCCAGTTCAGTGGTCGAAACTAACAACAAGCATTAACAACAACAAAAAAAGAAATTAGAATAGACAACAATATGTTGGTAAAGCATTCAGGAGCAGGGCCATTGTGGGACACTGGTACCCAATAGTGGCCATTGATTTCCATGAGCATGCTATGACTTATATGATGGTTTGGGGTAGGGATACGCCTTGTTTTCTGGACCTTCCGATGTGAGGAAACCTTGTTGAAGGATGGATTTCCTTGGATGGGGCTGCCAATGAAACTTGGAAGGTGTGTGACTACATGGAATCGGGTGACCAGATCACGTAAGGGACTATGTAGCAGAGAAGGGAAGGCCAATATATGGATTTTATTTGGTAATTAGTATTTCTAGATGGAATCAAATGCAAATTGGGAGTGTGCCTGGAACAATGAGCCAATAACTGTTCAATGAGAGGACAAGTGGCATAGTGTTGGACATTAGATGTAGTTTTGACCTTAGTAGTGGATTATGGACTTCCAGGGAAGGAGGTAAATATTGGTATTACTTTGAGGGTGGAGGTGTGAGCCTCTGGATTCCCTTGTTGCGGATGTAGGCATCATATCCTTTTATTTTTTGATCGAGAAAGTGTGCATATGTGTATATCATTGTAAATATTGCGTCAAGATGGATTTATAAAGCTCCATAGGCAATATGGTTATTTGTTGGTTGAAGTAAATGTGCTTAAGTATATGTTGTTGTTATTGTAAATACCTTAATCAGTTGTGTTACAAAGCTCCAGTAAACAGTGTGATTGTCATGTTTCAGCAGTGGTCATTGTAAATACTGCAACGAGATGTGTTATAAAGCTCCATAGGCAGTATGTTTTGTTTTCAACAGTCTCGTTGGTTATAGGTGTCATTGAACACTGAGGATGGTGTTTCCCCAAGGGGGAGGGTTTTGTAACAACCCTGGTTAAAAATCCATGTAAATAAATATAAGACTGGGGTCATGGGACATATATTACAAGTTGAATGGTGATAAAGACATCCTAGTTGGTGTTCATTTCGGTTATTATGGATAAAGGAAATTGGAAAAGGAAATGGAAAAGGATATGGAAAAGAAAAATGGAATTTTTGGTACATTTGTTTATGAAAATAATGGAAAATTAAGAAAATAGAGGCCTCATTGATAAAAAGGATTTTGAGGATCAGTTGGCAAGCTTTTTCTTAGGCTTGGTCAGTTGGTAGATTTTTGTCAGTTCAGTTTTGGAGCTCTCATTCTATTCCCTTTCTCTCTCATACTTTTGGACACTTAGAGTTTTCTTGGAACACTCTTGGAGAGTGTGGCATACTTGGATGCTTGGAGCAAGAAGGCAAAGGAAGAGATGGAAAGCGCAAGAGGACATCATGATCAACAACTACAATGGGTTTTGATTACAAGTACCGAGTTGCATATATGTTTCCCTCACTAGTTTTTTCATGCATGGCACATGAATGTGGTTTATTGGTCATGACATGTCATTGGCATGGTGATATTTATGATTGGGAATGATTGAGAGGGGGGAGGGGCGAATCAGTAATTCAAATTCTTTATTTTTTCTCAACTTAGTCTTGTTCATATGTAGTTAATTATTTATGTTTGTGCTCAATTATTATTGAATTCCTTTCACAGGTTTCAAGGAGAAATTTGCAGATTTATTTATCAATAATTCAAAACATTCACACAACATGCAAGAATAAACACAGGAAGACACTAGATATAAGTGGAAACCCTGAGGGTAGAAAACCATGAATTTTAGGCTAAAAGTGATGTGAAGGAAAGTTGCTACTCCTTATTACATCATATTTTTGTGGGCTCCAATCTACAAGAGGCTCCTACCTCGAAGGAAGCTCCAACTCGCACAAGTTTTCTGCAAGTTACAACCCATAGGAAGCTCCTACCTCAACAGGCTACAACCTGTTCCTTTTCAAGATACAACATAGAAGGGGACATAAATCTCTCAATCACAACATCATGTTACAAATCCTGGATAACTCATTTACAATTCTGCTGTCAGTTCTACTATTACACTGCTTCTCCTTTTAATTTTGCATCTCTTTCCTTGCTGCTCATCCACTTTCTTATGCATATTGTTTTTCTTCAAAAAGTTCCATGTCCATTCCACATTGTATGTTTTATAAGCAAGCCATATGGGTTGTTTGTATTCTTTGCAGGAATATGAAATGAAGCATTGTCTCTTGGACTTCCAAAACTGCTCATACACTTGTCCCTTCATTTTTAGATTTGAAAGAAATTTTGTAATATAAAATAGAGATGAAATAAAATAGCTCAACTAGTAATGATTACAAGAGATAAATCAGATTTGTATCATACATTTTTCTATTAATAAAAGAATATATTTTTCCACCTGCTATTTCAATATTTTGTGTTCTATTTGACAATGTTTAGCCTTCACATTGATTATCATAGCCTTTGCACTTCACATCAATTTTAGCCTTCTTCAGTTGAAGACATCTAGCAATTAACATAATTCAACCTTTGAGAAACATTACCGCTCATCATATGCATACAAGAACACAAGCCAACATTCTAATTCAACATCCCAAGCTCAACATTCTAATTCACATAGCTGCCCCTTTTCCATCAATGACAACAATGCCAACAATCTCCTCCTTTGGCATTGATGGAAACTCATTCGTCCTCCTCATTTTGTCCTGAAAGATAATTCTCATTGCTGCCCATAAGCTCTACTTACCTCCCCCTTTGACATCAATGGCAAGGGATTATAGATGCCTTGTGGACATCCAATCCACATTTGTTCATTTTTTGTTATTAAGGTACTGAAAAAATATGGTTTTCAACTCACTATAAAAGAGCACTGCAAAATATTGTTGTGAGAACACTCTATAAAAAAGTTTCAAGAATAATGTTGAGAGAACACTTTGTAAGGAGAGCATGGCATGTATGAGAATTCCATTATATTGAGAAATGTTATTGTGCAAAAGCGTAAAGAATATAAGAATGTGGCAATAATTTGCATCTCACGATGGACAAGTCATTGATACAAATATCTAGGAATGACTGTGTGTCCATGATGAAGGTTGTTGCATAATGAACTCTTAGGGAATAAGCATGTTAGGGAACAAAACCCTAATTCATAAAACTATGCCTGAGAATGTATTAAAAATACTGCCAATGCATCAATTTTCAATGTTGCTTAATGTATTAATCTCCAAGGCTTCCTATATTTGTAGCATTACATAGTGTTTAAAGTAGTAACATAGGAGAGCAACGTCAATTTATCCACGCAGATTCAAAATAATGCCCAATGAATTAACATTATATTGCTCATAGTATTATAAAAAGGGTTGAGAACGACCCCTTTCTTTCTTAGGTAAGTCTTCAAATGAACCATTGATAAATATTAGTAGCATTACATACTCCTACACCATGTGAGGTACTTCATACTTCATGCATTTATAATATCCCAAATGGAAACTCCCCTTCTAGCAATCAATTCATTCCTTGAGTGTGAACTTCATGTTGATCTTCCAGAGGCAAGATCTATATTTTTGCCTTCAAATAGTTATCATATCATGGGGATAGGATTCGATTGATTTGGGATAGGATATAAAGGGATAACCACATGCCTAGAGCTTGGGCCAAACAATAAAGAAATGAGTTATCAGACATTGGTGAAAATGCCAAAACCATGCCATTAACACAGTTCAAGTGAGTCTATTCCATCAACCATCAACTATCAAGTTAAACCTTTAACGATGTGCACAAGGCAACAATTGACTCTAACCTTTGACGTTATGTGATCTATCAATAGGAACACCAATCCTACCATTGGAAATTGGCCCAAGGCATGATACAGGCAAACCCTTGGAAAGGTTTTAATGGAACTTTATCAGCAAGCATCAAATACCCAGTTGTTCCCTTTAGCACCGCTAAAAAGTTAAAAGGGCATTCTTTCCCCCTTTCAAATG
Organism: Pinus taeda; assembly: GCA_000404065.3. Lineage (NCBI taxonomy): Eukaryota > Viridiplantae > Streptophyta > Pinopsida > Pinales > Pinaceae > Pinus > Pinus taeda. The sequence goes on from APFE030309318.1 coordinate 65,182, forward strand.
AAATCTTGCATGGTAGAGCATCATCGAAATTCAATTCAGTGCTAATCTTTGGAGTTGCAATATCAAGGCCTTCCCTTCTCTCCTTGGAATTTTCAATGATTGTTGGAACACTTAATGGAGGACTATCATTTTATAGTCCCTCTAACAAAAGAGGTTCCGAGTTGATAATGCAGTAAAAATACCTTGAAATCATCCCACATTCTTTCTGAAACACAAGTGGAAGAATGGTATTCATCTAAAAACATGGATTGTGTCTCTGGAATCACAAACATACAACCTTCCAGAAGTTATGATGTTTCAATGGATTTCTTGCAAATTTCCCATTCATCTACAAAAACTGCTACAACTAGATCACACCAACAATCTTTAGTTTCTCTCAGAAGGTTAGTCCTAGATTCCTCATAAGCATCATCAAGTATTTTAAGCTAACGATTATTGAATTTATGTTTTTCATATGGAAGAAGTTTTCACAGAAGATAACTTGCATGCCACAAAACCTCTGTGATAGGAGGTTTCCTATGAGTGAAAAGCATTATTAATGAATCCAAAACATGGTATCTATTTATCTATGAGAATATTCCTTGTTGACTATTAGAAAAAAATTGGCGTGGATGTTATGCCCAATGGGCCTTGAAAAAAATTGTATGGCTGCATGCCATCAGGATTCAACCCATAATGCATTGGATTTTCGACAACTTCTTCACTTCCAACGCCACATCATTGATTGGTTCCATCGGCCCTCATCACATAATGCATTAAGAAAGGCAAGTATTCACATCCTCTCCTAGCGCTCGTTGTCTATCTTAAATCAATTCCCAGGTAATAGAATTGCATTGAGCTACGTAATGCGTTGAGCTGCATGTAGTAAGGTATGAAATGCGTTGAGTTGCATGGTAATAGAATTGTGTTGAGCTACATAATCGGACCAATAAAAATCGTAATCAGACCAATACGTTGGGTATTCTGATGGACCTCTAAATTAGACATAAATTAAGGCCCATGCCTTTAATTTAAAACATAAATTAAGGCATATGACCATTCTTCAACACATTAAACCTCTCTTTTTGCATTAGATAATTTATTTTTAACTTTAATATATTCATTAGGAAGGTTTATGAATAATTGAATATTTGTGCCTTATTTATTTTTTGTGGAATATTACGAGAATATTGGGAAGATTATGAAGAGTTGGAAGAGGAGATAATTTAGGGACTTTTTCCCTATTAATCGAGGATCAATAATAAATAATAAGTCAACAAGATATTATGGAATTATGGCACAAATTATGGAACTCCAATGATTAAGAAAATCTAGGAATGTGTTCCACTAATCAAGGGAGCATATCCACTAATCAAGGGATTTCGGTGGGGAAAGCTTCCTCCATTCATGGGGAATGATTCTTAGTCATTTTGTGTAAGTACCAAGTCAGTCAAATTTTCGTCTAGGGAATGATTGAGAAAATCTAGGAATGTGTTCCCTGCCATTTAATGCAAATTCGTAGTATTGGGGAAAGCTTCCTCCATTTGTGGGTAATGATTCATAATCATTTTGTATAAGTACCAAGTCGAATTGGCCTCTAGGGAGAGTTTTTTCATTAGTGTTATTGTGGAAAGAGCTTGTATTCTTGTAGCTCCATTGTATTTTCTTGCAGGGATGTAATTCTTTTGATGAAATTAATGAAGATTGGTGTCATGTTCAGCTTCTAAATCTTGTTATCCTCCATAGGTATCTGAGTTTCCTTAGGCTTGGCCTTCCCAGGAGTCTTAGAGCCCTTTTTTATCAGTTTCTTTCCTTCTTTTCATTGCTTATTCACATGCATCTCTAGTTTTTATTTCTTTCTATTTCTGCATTTAGGATTAATAATTTCTTGTTGTAGGATTGAGTTAAATGGCTGATATAAGTTCTTTTGTAGGATCAAAAGCATTATTTCATCCTTGGAAAATCTTTGGAAGTTCATAGATATCATTGATATGTTTGGATTAGTCGTCTTACTCCCAAGTCTAGATTGCTGGACCTCCTTTTTGGCAAAGAACAATAAATTTCTGCTATTTTTTAGAGCATGCTAACAAGACTCAATTGAATTTATTCCACTTGCATTAGATCAAAAAAAAATTCTATTTCATAAAAAATATTATCCAATTGCATTTGCACTTGATTTGGATAGGCATTTCTTAGATTTACTAGCTCACTAGTTCTTGAATTTCTAGATTTTCGACTAGTAATGTTTTTTAGAATGGATTAAAATATGTCTTTTTGAGTGATTCCAGTTGGAATAGGGACCCAAGACATCCTATTTAATAACAAAATTTGTCCCATCCAATTTGGATTTGATTTTATTGGTCATTAAACCCTCACCAATTAGTTGCATACTTGATTTTGCATAAAAAGACAAAAAAAACAAAAACATATTTAGTTCAGTCTATTTACTTGCACATTAGTGTTTTTTGATGCTTCTTACTCCTACAACTTAGATAGTATCATTTGTTTCATGTTGATTTATCATTTCTACCTAGCATAGCTTCTTAAATGGTTAATTAGGGAATGGTGTGATTTAGCATTGAAATCCCGTCTCTTTCCTTGTACTTTCTTTCTTGCAATAGGTTAAGGTTCCATTTTGAATATTTCATTTTCTGCAATTAGTTTAGGATTTGAATTCAGTACATGCACTCCATTACATCATGACAGAAAAGGAAGGACACATTGTATGCCACACATATAGTGTTGACACCGCTTAAGTTTGTACGAAACCCGGGTTGATAATTAAAGTCAGTAGCCTTGGGTTTTGCAACATTCTTGTTGCAATATCGAGGCTCATCATATTCGATTTCGCTGGAGGTAATGCATTGAGCTACAACATACACATTGAGATGCAATATATATGTTGAGTTGTAACATATACTTTGAGCAGTTGATTACGCTGGAGTCAGTGGCCATTATGGTTCATATCCAAGGCTGCATGGTAAGGTTAAAACAACATATTTGAAATGAAGACCCCTGTACAATTTGATTATTGATTATCACCCAATTATAAGAAAACTGAGTAGCTAGGGCTCAAAACCCTAATTCGACTCATTGATGTAATAATGATTAAACAATGATATATCTCCAATAATACTTCAATAATGAAGGCAACAATAATATTATTGTTTAGTAATAATAATGATTAAGCATCGATATATCTCCAATAATACTTCAATAATGAATGCAACAATAATATTATTGTTCAAAAATAATAATGATTAAGCAGCAATATATCTCCAATGTTCAATACCTATTGTGTATTAATAATAATGCCAATGAACGCTTAATAATGCCATAATAATCACTGATGTTGCTCCAAGGCAATTAATGCTGAAGGAATCAAATAAAACTTCACCAATAGAAATGCTGCCATGGAATATATGAATGATGCAAATAATTATTTCATTGTACATTATTATTTTGCTGCACACAATTATTCCACTACCTTAGGAGACTTCAAGATATCTCGAAGAATTTTAATGTTGCCCCAATCCACTAGATGTCAATACAATGTATGGTCCTATATTTCTATCCCTGACATCTCTGCTCCAGTCAAATTTTGACCTTCATAATTGCAACTAAATGTTACTCTTCTTTGTCCCTACGTTACTTTCATTGTCACTATTCATACCTTATCATGATATATAGAAATCATTTTGAGCACTTGGTTCTATTTGATGGATGCCAATTTTTCCTTTTATGCTTACTTTCTCTGATTTCTTGAGCTTTTATGTATCACTCCCCCTTTTTTCTTTGAAGATTTTAGCGCAGGAAAATGATCAATTCTCAGTGATGCCCTTTTCAATGGCATGCACTGGTAGCCTCTTATTCAACAATTTATTGTTCTCTAGATTTTCTTAGAGTTGAATGCCCAAAAATTGCATCTTAATGACTGTAAAGAATATGTTTTACAGTACAATGGATTTAAATGTCTCATCATTTGTTTTCTATGAGATGTATGTGGTTTATTTTTTGAATCTTGTATATATATGGAGAATTTTTTCTTTATATTATTCCATTTATTATTTTGTAGGGTTACTGACTCTTCATTTACTCTTTCAGATGTAGGATTTTTTTCTTCCTCAACTCAAATGATGATGCTTTGCAGAATTTTCTCCATATCTTCACTTTGATCATGTAGCATCAATATTATCTAAATATTTATGGCCATAATATTGAAGTTGAAGTGCTGCAATTGAGTGAGGCATAGTGTTTCAATCACCCATGACCTCCAAATTGTAGAGACATTTTCACAATTTTCCTTTTATTTTGCAATACAATAGATTTGAATGTCAATTTCTACATTGAATTCTTCAATATGCTTATTTGAAATAATTTTCTCCTAGGGTATTTGATATTGTAGAGCCTCATTTTCTTCAAAAGACTATAGCTTCTTGAGATGTGATTAATGAGCAAAAATAATTTCCCCTTTTTTTCTTTCTTTTGAAATGGAGAATGATCTCTAGGTAGGCTACAATTTATTTTTCATATGAACTTTTGATTAGAACAGTGATGAGTTCCTAATGAATTGAGTCCATACTCAAATTCCCATGAGATTGTGGATTTTTACTGGAGCAGTAGATTGCACTTGTTCAAATGCGTTGTTGAAGTACTTCAAAAATTTCGTCTTTTGTTGATAAATTCATTTTACTTCTTTAAGCATTCACATCATTCAAATATTTGTGGTTATGCAGTGCTGAAGGATTTAAAGAGATACTAATGTTGTACTAAGATGTTGAAATGTAGTTTAGTCACATGTTTCCTTTCTGGTTGTAGAAACATCTACATAATTTTCTTCACCAATAATTCTTAGCAACAATAACAAGGATCTATGCATGAAATAATTCTTTGCAGTAGTTTACTCTTGATCTTTTATTGAGCTATATTTATTCACGTGAAACTTTAAAATGATGTGGTTCAGATGTCGATCTCATGATTCGACATGATGAAGACTTCCTGGAAACTTACCACAAAGATAACTAAAATCAATCTACTCCTCTTGGATTGATGGTAGCATACATGTTTGAAGATATCTCAAATTGTGAATGTAGTATTGTACTCTAATTACTTGAAGTCCTTTGGATTTGAGAGGCACTTTACTTCCATAGTGGTCTCTTTGCTTCTAGTTGTATGTATATATATGTTTGAATAGATCTCAGGTTTTCATAGATCAATTGTCAGTTAATACATGAATCATCATAATGTACAACAATGTATTCCATATAAATGATAAGAGAATGAAGGGTTTTTGAGAAAATTGTAATGATGTCAACATGCTTTGTCTATTTATTTATTTACATGCTTATATACCTGATATATACATGTGTACATTTTTATATAAAACCTTGCATTAAAGATTGAAATTTCGAATGGTACACCTGATTGATGTTGCTTTCTCAAGAAGAAAATGACTTGATCTCACAACTTTATGATTCCTTTGTTCTTTCTGCTTCTTAGTGAATTCAAATTCCTAACAAAGTCATAAGCTTTATATTCCTCATATTTACTCCTTCCTGCTCCTGTAGTCTCCCCCTTATATGGTGCATTCAATTTCAAGTTTTAGACTCTCCTTTTCGAAGTTACATCGGTGAGGAGCACCTGCAGGCATTATCCCTAGCTTGTTTCTTAGATACTCAAATGGTTCTTTGGCAAGGGGTTTATAAATATGTCTGCTATCTATTCCACTGTGGGTATGTAATCCATCTTCATTGTTTTCTCAACCACTTGTTCTCTGAGAAAGTGTTACTTTATAGGGATATGTTTAGTCTTTGAATTGAGCACAAGATTTTTGAAATGATTATTGCACTTGTATTATCACATTTGATAGATATAGGTTCATTAAAATTTACCTTCATGTCATGTAGTGTCTGTTTCATCCACAATAATTGTATGCAATAGGCTGCATCTTCTATGTATTCAACTTCTGCGGTAGATAGAGAAACATATGTTTGTTTTTTGCTTAGCCATGCCACCAAAGACTCTCCTAGGTAGAATGCACCACCGCTTGTACTTTTTCTGTCATCCACACAACTCACCCAATTCACATCTGTGTATGTTGTCAATGTAAATTCCTTACCTTTCGAATACCAGTCCATAGCCTGTAGTCCCTTTCAAGTACCCGTATATTATTTTTGTTGCTAACAAATGACTTTGTTTGGGTCTTGAATGATACCTTGCTACTAATACAACAACCATCATTATATCTAGTCGAGAAGTTGTTAAGTATAACAGACTTCCTATCATATATCTATAAATATTTTGATCTACATCAGGTGATTCATCATCTGCACATAGCTTACATCCAGTAGTCATGGAGGTTGATATAGGTTTACAATCTTCCATTTGGAATCTTTTCAACATATCTCTTACGTATTTCTCTTGAGAAATCAATGTGCCTCCAAGATTTTATAGAATTTGGAGCCCTAGGTAGAAGTTAAGTTCTCCAATCATAGACATTTCAAACTCGATCTTCGTATCTTTAGCAAACCATTTTACTAGATGATATTTATTGCTTCCAAACACAATATCATCTACATACACAACTATAATCAGTAATTCATCTCCATCAGCCTTTATGTATAGATTACTATCAACCCCTCCTCTTTTGAAACCCTATTTTTGAAGGTACTTGTCTAGTCTAGAGTACCATGCACATGGTGCTAATTTAAGACCATAGAGTGCTTTCTTTAACTTGTAGACACAGTTAGGCTTATTTGACAATGAAAAACCTTCAGGTTGTTCCATATAGCCTTTTTCCTTGAGATCACCATTTAGGAAGGCATATTGCACATCCATTTGGTACACCTTGAAATCATTGTAGCATGCAAAGACCAAAAACATCCTGATTGCCTTCAGTCTCGTGATTGGTGCAAAAGTATTTTCATAATCAAGACCTTCCACATGTTAGTAACACTTACACACTAGTTTGGCTTTGTTTCTAACAACTTGACCCTGTTCATTCATCTTATTTTTGAATACCCATTTCGTGCTAATGAAATTCTTTCTGGCGGGTCTTGGTGTTAGTTCCCAAGTCTTTTTCTTCTCAATTTGATCTAACTCCTCATTCATAGCATTTATCCAAATTTTGTCTTTACTTGCCTCTTCAAAGTTCTTTGGCTCTATCTGTGACAACATCACTATATGAACTTACTTAAAGTTTTCTGCTAGTTGGATCCTTGTTTGTACTCCTTCATTTTTATCTCTAATAATTTGATTCTCAGGATAATTCTTTCGAGTGTGCCTTGAGGGTCCTTTTGAGTAAGTCTTTGTATCTTCTAATTCTTCATGTTGTACTTCATTCTCTTTACTGATATGATGATGATGATCTGGAGGATTGATAAAACCTGCTCTTGTTTTTATTAGGGTGATCTTTGTCAACCTTAACATCTATGCTTTCCACAATCTTATGCAATATTTTATTATAACATCTGTATCCCTTAATTTTTGACGAATATCCCAAAAATATTCCGTCATCAGATCGAGCATGAAACTTTCCTAGCTTTTCATCATTGTTTTTGATATAACATTTACTCTCGAATACTTTAAAATTCTTCATTGATGTTGGTTTCCCGTGCCACAGTTCATAAGGTGTCTTATCACAATTTGGTCTGAGATGTGCCTTATTGAGAATATGTACCATTGTACGCACCACTTCTGCCCAATAGGTTCGAGAAATGTTTATTTCTTGCATCATGGCTCTGGCTATTTGCTGAACATACCTATTTTGTCTCTTTGTGACTCCATTCTATTGAGGTGTGTCTGCATTAGTATATTGTTGTTTTATCCCAAATTCTTTACATAGGTATGCAAACCCATACGATGTAAATTCACCTCCTCTGTCTGACCTTATGCACTTTATCTTCCACCCTGTTTGATTTTCTGCCAATGACTTAAATGTTTTAAATTTCTCAAATGCTTTTAACTTATTTCTGAGAAATGCCACCCAAGTCAATCTCTAATAGTCATCGATTACCAGCATGAGATATTGTTCTCCTCCTGGTGCTTCTGTTTTTGAAGGCCCACACAAATCCATATGAGCTAGATGCAAAGGCTTATTACTTGATAGTTTATCTTTGAATTTGAATGATGTTCGTGTTTGTTTACCCATTTGACATGACTTGCAGATAGCATTTTCAGGCTTCTTTATTGTTGATAGATCTCTGATTGCTCCCTTTCTTCCGAGTTTAATGATGTGATCAAAGTTGAGATGCTCCAATCTCCTATGCCATAGCCAAGATTAATCTTGTTTTTCTGATGTAGCATTCCTCACTCTCTTCTTTCAAGATATATACATTATTCTCAGTTCAATCTCTTTTACCTAGAACATTCCTTGTATATGTTGACATGATTTCGCAGTCTTGATCTCTAAAGAGAACATCACACCCTTTGTCACACATCTAACTTGCACTCAACAAGTTATGTTTTATACCATCTACAAATAGAACATCTTGAGGCTTTCCTCTTCTGTTGTTCAGACTGACTGCACCTTTACCTCTAATTATTCATGCTTCATCATTACTGAATGTGGTATTTCCCGTTTTATTTTCATTTAAGGAAACAAACTTGCTTTTATCTCTTGTCATATGTCTAGATCATGTAATGCCCTACTTAATCTTATCATGCAAATTTTATTAGTGTTTAAATTACTTGAAAATATTGACTAATAATTATCAAGAAATATTGGGACATACCTACATTTGTGAACTGTAAATTTATTTACTGATATGAATTTTATTATTGTTATTATTCAATTCCTAACTTGTCTTCTCAACTTTAATTTTGGATAGGACATGGTCTCTTTCCATTATTCCAAATTAGATATCCATATCTTATCCCCAAAATGTCCTCTTAAATTTACTTGGGAAAAGATATGGTCTTCCCCAATTAATTTTCAAATTAAATATCCATATCTTATCCCCAAAATGTCTTCTCAAAATTACTTGGGAGAAGATATGGTATTCCCCAATTAATTTCCAAATTAAATATCCATATCTTATCCCCAAAATGTTCTCTCAAATTTACTTGGGAGAAGATATGGTCTTCCCCAATTAATGAACAAATTAAATATCCATATTTTATCCCCAAAATGTCCTCTCAAATTTACTTGGGAGAAAATATGGTCTTCCCCAATTAATTTTCAAATTAAATATCCATATCTTATCTCCAAAATGTCTTCTCAAATTTACTTGGGAGAAGATATGGTAGGGAAAATCAAAAGAAAAAGGATGAGGGGGTAGTTATGACATTAATGATAGGTGGTTGAGGTGGATGGGAGGAAGAGGCATAAAAGGGGAAGGATGATGAGAGGAGGGGGGATCCTTGGTCTTGGTCTTGGTTTTGGTTTTGGTTTTGGTTGTGGTTTTGGAGGATTTTGTTTCTGGAGGAAGGTGGAGAAAAAGAGAAGGGAGAGAAGGAGAGTGTTTGTTTAACTTGGACACACTACATTTGGTTGGACTTGAGATCGGAGATTAGGAGCATCTCAACTAAGCTATTAGAACAAGTATTCCTCTGTTTATTGATTACTTATGTAAATGACTGAAATAAAATTATTACTTATTTAAATTGTGGTAAATAAATTTTAATGGTATATTATCATCAAATAAATGTTTAGATATAAATAAGTTGTTTCCCATCTTATTGTGTTTAAATTTAGATAAATTTAGTTTTTTTATTTAGAGGACCCTAGGAGGGAGCCTCACACGTGGTATTAGAGCCCAGATTCAAAGTTTGGACCCAAGACCCGCTAGACCCAAATCTCTGCTAAAAGAGTTTATAACCCTTACAATTACTTGTAACCATTTTTATTATAAAAATTATGTGGAATTGATTTCATTTAAGACTGATTTAATGATTTTTTTCTCCATTTTACTGGCATTTTAGAACTTCTTTTATCAATGCCCTGTGTATCCTTAACTACATCACTCTTGATCTTAATAGCTAGCTGCCATAGAACGTTGACATATCCTTTGCATGGGCCTTTGCTTCTTGCTTCTCTATGTTAAACATTGCACTTTCCCTATCTTCCACTTGATCCATTTGAATTTTCTTAAATCTACCTTATCAAGGGTGTAGTCCTTCATTTTCTCACATGGCACATTTGAAGAATTAGAAGCTGAGTGTCCGTATCTCTCATAAAGTCTCAGTGGATACAACGAGTATTGCCATAGGCAGACATCATTTTATACTCCCTCGAGCATTCCTTGAGGTGCAAGCTAATTATTTTAGTTGCAAATTCAAACTCTGCATTTATTCTCCTTCGAGAACATGATACAAAGAATGTATTCTCAGAAGTTTGGCAGCCCATATGTAGATTTATTCCCTCAAAATATGAAATTTGTCTAGATTTAGGCCCCTGTGTAGTGTCATTATGTGTAGTTCTTGGTATTGTGTTTTGTAAAGTCTTCGACTCAGCTGCATTACTATAGTTCTGCATAGATTTTGAACAAGAAATGTTGTCTTTCTACATAGATGGTGTATCCGTTAGAGTACAGTTCTGCGGACATTCAGGGCCTTCCCCTCCTTGCAAAACCAAATAGAGCATTTTTTCATGGTTTCAACTGAGTCATGCTAAACGAGATCAATTAAATGCCTCCCTATAACTTCATCAATTAACAATCCTGTGAGTTCAACTGTTTTAGTATTCCATCTATTTATGAGTCCATTAGAATCGATTGCCAAATTGGCACAGTTGCAGTTTCAATTAACCGTACCATATCATTTGTCACTGCACTTAGTTCATCTATTCCTTGAAGCTTGAAGTCATTTAGCCGTGAATGCATCATGGTTTTGTTGTCACTGTCATCAATATCTTGAAAGGAATCCCTTAGAATCAACTGGAATGAATGGATGGCATCCATCTCGACATCCTCCCAAGGAAGACTTCACCTTTTAAACTTCCAGGAATGCTTTGAATGATGACCGAGGGTGCATTCTCCTGCCATCCTATTTATCATTGGGATCATGTTTAGCACCTCCCCATTTTATTTATTTCGTTGTGTGAGACCTGAACCAAAATAAGAAGTCTTTGGAGGTAATTCTGACTACGGCTATTCCACAAACCGCATCACCTAGTGATGCAGCTCCTGGATAGCCTATTTCTACAAGACTCTCATTACTCAAACTAGTGGAATCTCTGTGATGCTCGAGGAGCCAATATGAAATATCCAATATTTGACCCTCAGTAGGAGTGGTCCCCAAAATCCAAAGGTGTTTCCCATATAATAAAGGAGCCCCATCACATTTGACAAGGTCCATAATGTTGGGAGTCCGAGACACGATCCTAACGAGTGCATTACGAAGAAGCATATCGCAGAGCATAGTTTGTACGTGTAAGATGCGTTTCTCCCTCAATTGAGCAGCTAATTCAACCTATTTGTTTAGCTGAATGCCAAAAACTTGCATAAGAAATTCACAAAAATACCTTAAAGGGAACAGGATAACCCATGGACTTGTGTGATGGCAAACTACAAGGCCCCAAAGATTCCTTCCTATCTACGGTTGTTGATGCCAACTACCTTCACTGTCATCTCCATTCTCATTTATCATCACTGACATCACCAGAGATGCAATAGAACTCATGTTGGCCATGTACTGCACATGGCACCCATGAGGTGCCCGCAGTGCAGAGCCATAGAAGCTCAAAGGCCGATGCAACCATTTGTCTTGTATTAACTTCACAGGAGGGGCACAACAATCGCAAATCATTCTCACTCTGTTCTTCAAGAATAAAAACTTGGAAGCCTAGGGAATATAAGTGGCAGGATAATGCAGACCCAAATAAGGCTACGGATCAGGTCTTCTCACCTCTGCAACTACCTCACTATGTTCATATTCATGAAATTGATATGCCATCACACAGTCATACCTAGTAACCTCCCACACCTCCTCCACCACAGTGTCACACAACAACCAAATATCTCCACCAGGGAGAGACTGTAAGCAAGAAATGACCTTGGAAGCTAACTTGTATGACTGCAGTGCACTAGCAGTAGTTACAGGCACATCGGGAGGTGTCGTTGGCTCAAAGTCTATGACCAACCCTACATCTATTCTATTAAGAATGGGATAGAAGGGCTTACCAGAGCTATTGCAACAGACAAATAGTGGGTTCAGAAGATGCACATCTGCAAAGGTGGCCGTTTTTTGTAGGGAAACGACACTTACAAGCCTGAAAAGTGTTTGAGCATCCATACCAATTATCATAAGCCCCCAAACACTGCCACTGCACCCCCTCTTCCCGCTGCCCCCCCCGCCGATGCTTGGCACCACATGGGCACCACTCACAACATCCAACATCTCAGGGGCATTTTCAGAGTACCCCACCACTGCAAAGCTCTCCTCCTCCACTGCAAGCCTACACCCAAATGGCTGAATCAGCGCACCCCTCTACGGCCCTTGAAGGTATTCACTGTCTCTGATGGAACGTTGCTTCTCTCTCCAGATATATCGACCAATTTTTTGTAGTCAAATGAATGCACAAACTCCTCAAATTCTGCCTGGAGCTTCACATCCTCTAGTGCTTCGGTAATTACCCTTGCACTGTGTTATGAAAATTATATGTTAAATACATTTTTAAATTAAGAGTTACCTGTTTAGTCTAATACAAGTATATAAATGATATTAATTTTCATTCTCCATTCTATTAATATCACAAAAATGACATTCTTTCATCCCACAATATTTAGACTTTGTCTATGAAGCTCGTAAGAATTCACATTTATTTTAGCAATGTTATTTTCTCTCTCTCTCTCTCTCTATATATATATATTCATGGATAATTGCTTAGAAACCTTTCTTCAAGGACATTGCCTTTTCAAGAGGTGAGACCAATTGTGTATATGTCCTATAGGAGATCCCAAGGTTCATAAAATAGACATAAATGATTTCAAACATAATATAAAGGTTGGGAAGGAACAAATAATGGCCATAGAAGGAAGACATGACTGAAAAGGGTATTATTCACATTAGTAATTAACTTGATTATTTGAATATATTAAACCAAGTTATCAATTAGCTTAATATTAAATTATAACTATGGTACTAAAGAAAACAATTTTGTGTTAGAGCGTGACTTACAAAGTACATTGCACCAGTGCCCTAGCAAGTATTAAGAGAAATTTTTTTAATTTAGGTAGAACTCACACCTGAGAGGATTTGGTAGATCCTTGGGAATCTTCTCAGTACTAATAATGCTTGTTTACGAGCATAGTAAAAGAAAAACTTATGACTATCGTTATACACATGTATGTGAGTCAGCTAAGAGTGGACAAGTCCTAAGTTGGATTAATAAGTCTTGCATATCATATAGATATTTGAACAATTCAAAATGGTGAGGACGTGAAGAAATCAAGGTCAAGGAGGGTCATCACAAGGAAATCCTACAAATAACCCATTACCTTCACTAGAGTTGGCTCTCATCTTGCGTTCCCTAGAAGCAATTGATGAGACTTTAAAAGGGCGCCAAACAATTGAAGTGGAAGTAGAGCACCCTCCATCAGGGTTAGGAAATCTCTAGGGATCAAGAGACTCTGATAGAGGACCTCCAATCGAGGAAATTACTAGGGAGCTCCAAAAGATTAAGCTCCTAGAGTTTGCTGGAGGTCGTGCCAGCGAACGTGCAGAAGCCTGGTTAGAAGGAATGAGAAGGTGCTTCACACTAAGGGATTATACTTCCAATTCAAAAGCTAAAATAGTGATATTCCAACTCCGAGATATTGCTCTGAATTGGTGGGGTAACTTAGAGCATAAACTACACCTCACTTTGGACATAGTTACTTGGGAGTTATTTGAGGAGAGATTCAAGAAAAAGTACCTACCAACATATTATGAAGAACAACAGGTATGAGCCTTCCATGCCTTGGTATAGGAAAATCATATGGTAGAAGAATACGAGATTAGATTCATGGAATTGGTTATGTATGTCTCGTACATGGATACTGACTAGCATCAAGTAGATCGTTTCATTTATGGATTGAACCCTAAGATTAGGGCAATGGTGTGAATGTGGAAACCATCCTCAGTTGCAGAAGTTGTGGAACATGCTCGTTATGTTGAAGAACAATTAGACTTAAAGGGTGGAAACAAAACCATTTTTCCACAACAACCAAGGTTTATGGGGAAGGCCCCTTGTACCTTCCCCAGGGGAGGAAGTTTGAGGCCACTGCCATATGGAAACAGGGTTGTACCAGAGCACCAACAGTGGGGATTTCAATGGTTACTAGTGCAACTTCACCCTTAGCTTCAAGGGCACGTGCAAATCAAGGTCATACGCGAGGAGTAACAAGTAGGGGCAGGGGTCCCAAGGGAAGGAACTCTTTCCAAAGAACTCCACAACATTTGGTTCAAGGTCTACCACACATCACTTGTTGAGGATGCGGGGGACCTCATTACTAGCGTAATTGTCCTGAGTTACAAATTGGTAACAACCATAGAGAAGGAAAAGCACCAATGGGGGGAGCAAGTAGCCACCATCGAATCTATGCAGCAATTGATAACCAACAAGTTGAACACCAACCTACCATGGTAGAAACCTCAAGGATGATAAACAAAGTAAAAGTTACTTTTTTTTTGTTTTTTGTTTTTTGTTTTTTTTTTTGATTTAGGTGCTATAGATAGTTTCATTTCACTAGTTGCATTAGAAAAATGTGGGTTGGCAGCCTATGAGCACGATGACTTTAAGCAAGTTGAGATGGCTTCTGGGATAAAACAAGCAGTAGGACCTAGTGTTGGCCAATGTAAGGTAAACCTCAGGGTGTGTATAACTAAGTTGAAGGCATACACGACAACATTGGGGACATATGATGTAATTATTGGAATGGACTAGCTAGAAGCTCATCGAGCTTTGGTAGACTATTTCAAGAAGAAGGTGATTTATTTAGATGATGAAGGTAGGCCAATTGAGATTTGTGGAATCAAGAGAGGAATGTTACTACGATTCATATCCATGATGAAGGAAAAACATTGTTTCTGACAAGGTTGAAAACTATATGTGGTTGAGGTTGTAAGTGACCAAAAAGGATCATCCCTAGATCAACACCCAATTTTGTCAGAATTCAAGCATGTTTTTACTAAGGAATTGCCTTGATTACCTCCTGTAATGGAGATTGACTTCACAATTGACCTAAAACATGGTGCAGAACCAATATCTAAGAAACCCTATAAGATGACAACTCCAGAACTTTGTGAGTTGCAGATGCAGTTAAAAGAGCTCTTAGACTTGGGATTTATTAGACCTAGTATTTCACCTTGGGGTGCACCAGTGATTTTTGTCCAGAAGAAGGATGGTTCCTTAAGGCTATGCATAGATTATAGGGACTTGAATAGAGCCACAATAAAGAATAGGTACCCGATACCTAGAATAGATGACTTATTTGATCAAATGAAGGGAGCAATGATTTTCGCAAAGGTCAATCTACGATATGGATACCACCAATTGAGGATTAAGGAAGGTGACATCTCAAAAACTGCATTTTGAACTCGGTTTTGGCACTACGAGTTCGTAGTTGTTCCATTTGGTTTGACCAATGCACTAGCAGTATTCATGAGCCTGATGAATGGTGTGTTCAGGAGGTATTTGGACCAATTTGTGCAAGTATTTCTGGACGATATTCTTGTGTATTCCAAGAATGAAAAGGAGCATGAAAAGCACCTGAGGATTGTATTGACTTGCTTAAGGGAAAATCAATTGTATGGAAAATTGTCAAATGTTCCTTCTTTCAGAACAAAGTTCATTACCTTGGGCACATCATTTAAGGAGAAGGGATTTCAGTTGACCCAGAAAAGGTAAAGGCCATAATGGATTGGCCCATAGCGAAAAATGCTCATGAGGTGCATAGTTTTATGGGGCTAGCAGTGTATTGTTGCAGGTTTGTGGAAGGGTTTTCAAGGATTGCAAAACCTGTGACCACATTACAACGAAAGGGGGTCAGGTATGAATGGACATATGAATGTGACACTTCATTCACATAACTAAATAGGTTACTAACTAGTGCACCGATTCTTCGAGTACCGAACATGGGAAAATACTTCACTGTCTGCACTGATGCTTTGAAGCAAGGATTGGGAGCAGTATTGTTGCAAAAAGGCAGAGTAATAGCTTACGCATCTAGAAAATTGAGGAAACATGAAGAGTTGTATGCTACCCATGACTTAGAGTTAGCAGTAGTGATGTTAGCTTTGAAACTGTGGAGACACTACCTCGTTGGGAGAAGATTTGAGTTAAGAACATATCATCAAAGCCTGAAGCAACTCTTCACTCAAAGGGATTTGAATGTTAGATAAAGGCGGTGGAGCAAATTCATGAGTGAGTATGATTTCAAGACTTCGTACATTAAGGGAAAGGAGAATGTGGTGGCTGATGCACTAAGCGGGAGACCACAAACCTTCTCCCTAGTAGCCTTAAAGGTAAATTTGAGGGAACGTGTGTTGGAGAAACTCTTTGAAGATAGTTGGTATCTAAAGGTTAGTCAGAAGCAAATAGAACCAAAGTTTGAGGGATATGTCCTTGAACCAGATGGACTATTGAGATTTCAAGGGAGAATGTACATACCTAAGGAAGGGGGTATAAGAAGGACCACCCTCGAAGAGTCACATAGAGCACTCTATTGTGCACATCCTGGAGTGAAGAAGATGTACGCGGACATGAAGAAACTCTTTTTTTGGGCAGGCATGAAGCACGACATAGTCTAGTTTATCGCCAGATGTCTCGAATGTCAACGAGTGAAGGCTGATAATCGCCATCCAGCAGGACTCCTACAACCACATGACATCCCTATGTCTAAATGGGAGGTAATTTCTATGGATTTTGTTGTGGGTTTTCCACTCACGTCACAGAGGCACAATGCTATCTTGGTTATAGTTGATAAATTGACCAAAAGTGCCCATTTCATTCCAGTAAGAGACACGTATGATGTTAATGATGCGGCACAAGTTTTTGTAAGTGAAGTTATTCGACTACATGGGTTACCCACAAATATCATTTTTGATAGAGACTCTCGATTTACATCTAGTTTTGGACAAGTTTGCAGTCAACACTAGGGACTCAGTTGAACTTGAGCACTACATATCATCCTAAAATAGATGGTCAGACTGAAAGAGTAAACCAGGTTATGGAAGACACGCTTAGAATGTACGTCATGGATAATCAGACTCAGTGGGAAAGGTACTTACCATTGTTAGAGTTTTCCTATAATAACAGTTACCGCAGTTCAATCATGATGCCTCCTTATCAAGTTCTATATGGAAGGCCATGTAGGATGCCATTGAGTTGGGAAAAGTTGGAGAATTGAGTAATAGTTAGGCCAGAATTAGTTCAAGAAATGGAGGAACAGGTAAGACAAATTCGACAAAGGTTAAAGGAAGCACAAGATAGACAGAAGAGTTATGATGTTTCACATAGAATTGATTGCAGTTATGAAGTAGGGGACCAAGTTTTTATTTGTATCCGACCCATCAAAATCACCATTCCGTTTGGGATCAAGGACCTTTTAGGATCAAGGAGAAGATTGGACCAGTTGTCTATCGTCTTGTACTACCACCCCATTTACATAAAACTCATGATGTTTTTCATGTGTCTATTTTTTGACATTATGTTTATGATGAATCTCACAAAGTGGATTGGAGGGAATTGCAGGTCTTGAACATGAGAACCATATTGGTCGAAGCATTACGCATATTGGATCGTAGGGTTCGACAGCTCAGACGTCACATGGTGGACCATGTTAAGGTCTAGTGGGACAAGTATAGCCCATGATCTGCTACCTAGGAGGATGCAAAGACTATACGTCATGTCTACCCCTCAATTTTTGAGCATATCTGATGCCCATTTTGACTTAGATAACTACCTATGCTAAGGCTCTATTTTGCAGTTCCATGTTATTTATTTATAAACACTATGTGATATTGATGCATTTAGTTGGACATGTGAAACTACTTATATAAATCATTAGATGGATTAGGTATTGACGATGGAAATGTTTGATGTATGACCTAATGCGTGACTTACTTGGTAACGATTTAAATAATGTAAACTTTGAAATGGGAACTGATACTGTTACCCATTTCGTAGAGATAGCGAAAAAGTTACCCGATTTTGAAAAGGGGTGCAGAACACACATATTTTTTTTAAAGCATGTTTATTGAAGCTTTAAATTTTTTTATGTACATTACGTTTTAGAATGTTAGTGATTTGCATGCTGATTTAAAAAATTGGTGATTCTTTTTTAAAAGACCTAATTTTTGACTTTAAATTTTCTAATGTACGAAATGTAAATAATTATTTTCTAAATTTAACGATTTTTGACACGTTAAATTTTTTTTATATCAATATTTTTTTGACATAAAAAAAATGTAAAAATATATATTAAAAAACACTGTAAAATTAAGTAGGAAAAAAAAAAAAAAAAAAAAAAAAAAAAAAAAAAAAAAAAAAAAAAAAAAAAAAAAAAAAAAAAAAAAAACTATATAAAAAAAATAAAGGCACTAGATTTAAAAAAAATTAGAAAAAAAAATAAAAAACTTACTAAAATAAAAACAAAAAATATATTCAAAATTAAAAAAAAAAAAAAAACATTTAAAATTAAGAAAAAAATCTTCCCATTTTTTCAAAAAAAAAAAACATATTTTATTTTGGAAAAAAACATTTTAAATTATATTAACATTTAAATTTAAAATTTCGATTTTTTTCTTAACATTATCTAAAAATTATATATTTTTTTAAAAAAGAAACATAAATTTTTTTTTTAAAATAATATTATTTGTTTTGAAAAATTAATGCATTTTTAAATAAAATATTCTTTTTTTTTAATCTCATATTTTTATTTTGATTTTTAAAATGCGGCCAGAGTTTACGAGCCGCAATTTGGCGTGGAATTGCGAACGCGGCCGGGCTGCAATTGGCGAATTTCGCGATTTCACCCGCCCTCTTGGGCAGCGCCGACTGCGTTGCAACTACACCGGCCAGGGCCACTTCCCGTCGCGGAGGCACTAGTTTTTCATATAGCTGGCGATTTCCCGGAATCGTTCCAAAACCGCCACCCGGTCGCCCGTGGCGGGCCAGACGTGGGCAGCGTGGCTGTAACACCTGCGCCGCCTAGGGCCGGCCCCACGGTCGCCCGGGCGGTAGCCAGGCAATTCTCGGAATTTCCCAACCGCCGCCCGGGTGCCCGTGGGGGCGCGACCCTGGCCGGGGCAAGTGCTTGTAGCTGCGCCGCCCTGGGCCACGCCCCCATGGGCGGTCAGGCGATTCTCGGAATTGCCCACCTGCTGGCTAGCGGCCCTGGGTGGCACGACTACTTGCAGTGGCGCCGCCCAAGGCCACGCCCCCATGGGCGACTGAGCAATTCCCAGAATCGCCCATCTGCCGCCTGGCCGTGCCCCCACAGGCCGCTGGGCGATTCCCAGACTTTCCTAGCCACCCGTGGGGGCGCAACCCTAGGCGGTACGACTGCTGGCCCATTTAAAAATAAAAATAAAAATTGATATTAAAAAAATGAATATTTTTATAAAAAAATAAAAAATAATTATACGAAGGTGTGAAATTCATATATTAAAAAAAATGAAATAAAAGACTAAGTTTCTTCAATCTAAATACATAATTGAAATTTTATTAAAGTATATTATAATATTTAATAATATTGTTTTATTTGTGCTTAACACTAAAAAAATTATATGAGTATAGTATAATTTAAAATATTATTAAAAAAAAAAATAAAAAAATTAATATTAATAAAAAACTTTAAAAGTATAAAAAGTATATTGAGTTAATAATTTCACAAAATAATTAATTATAAATTAATTTAAAATTATATGTATTAAAATTTTCCATAAAAAATAACATATACTATAACAAATAAATTTAATTATAAATTAATTTTAAAAACATATATTATATATTCCATAAAAAATAATTTACTATAAAAAAAATCAAGATTCAATAGGTATAAAAATAATATTATAAAATTAATTATGAGATTCACATTGGTATAAAAATAATATTATAAAATTAATTACAATTTTATAAAACATTATGATTACTATATTATATTTATGAAAATATTTATATTGATTATAATAACAATTTATAACACTTGATGATGATGATGATGATGATGATGATGATGATGATGTCCACTTAGACCAAACTTTGGTCTATCAGACCTAAAGAAACAAATTATTTAGTTTGATTTAAAATTTTATTCCTATGCTCAAAAAGCTTCGAGAGAAGCCTTCCGAGCTCACTATAATTTTGACATCGTAAAAGGCTAGGAAGGTCAGTATTGCAACAAAGATTTTGAAACTAAGATCTAATGTGGTTGTATGCGGGGCACTCTAAGAGGAAGTGATTTTCATCCTTGATGTTCGTATTCTCACAAAGATGGTAGAACCTTTCCATCCATGGTGTTTAAGGAACTGCCCAATGACCCGTTTCACTATGGAGCTCATGAGAGTTCATTCTAATCTTGGCTATATTAATTTTCTTCTTTGAGCTAGTTAAAACAGAGAGATACTTTTGATCTTCTAGGGTGGGGTTGATGACCTCCTTATAGTATCTTAATTTTCTTTTAGCTACTAAATCATTCTCACACCACATTTTTTCTTTGAACTTAGAAGTAACAATATTTTTAATGTTATTAATGTTTTGTAATGCAACATTCTCGTCGATCTCCCAATGGTTTAACTAGGCCCTGGTGTCTTTATACCATCCTTGCTTGAGCCTTAGGTGGTTTTGGATGGAATTTAAGCTAGTTTAGGAAGTTTATGGTCTCCTATGTTATTGATTTTGTGCTTCTACAATAGAATCCTAGTCATAGCTAGGCTCTCGATAGGAGAAAGACCCACTTCTATAAGGAGAATAGGATAGTGTGTGTTGCTTTTAATTTTGAGGTTATACATTATAAAACACTTCTGGATTTGCTCAATCTTTCTCCAAGATTCTCTAGAGATGCTACAACCCCAAACCTCACATCCATATAAGATAACCTGAGTGACTAAAGTTTCAAAGAGGAACTTCTTTCTATCCCACATTACGAGGTTAGCTGTTTTACAATTATTTTCAAGACCAAAATAAGCTTTCCACCCCCGATTAATCTTTTTCTCAATGCTATAGTTCCATTTGAGCTTGCGACGAATATCAATTCTTAGGTACTTGTAGGAAGACACTTCCTCCAAGTTACTACTGCCATACGTAGAATTAGCATAAGTGTCCTTCTTGGATTTGATAATCATAACTTTCAGTATTAACAATCATACCCATGGTAGAGCAGAAATCCTTAAGAAGTCTAAGTTTCTTATCAAGATCAGATGGGCACCTTGCGAGAAGAACTATATCGTCAGCGTAGAGAAGAAGGATGATGACTATCCCAGCTAAGATCGTGCCAGCACATCCTGCTTCCTCTAAACAACCTTCTAGCTTGTTGATGTAAATGCCAAATAGGGTAGGCAGAGGGGGCAACCTTGTTTAACTCCGATATTACACTTAATATCTTTTGACAACCCCTCATTGCTCTTTAACTCGGCAATTACATTCTCGTATAACCTTATAGTGGTAGCTCTCAACTCAAAAGGAACCTTTAGCTCTTCTAATACATTCCATAGGTTGTTTCTAAGAACAATATCAAAAACCTTTCTAAAGTCCACAAAGCAACATAAGAGATTGGATTTATCATTGCAACATTCCTCCACAATGATCCTAGGCGTAACGAGGTGGTTCGTTGTTGAGTGTTGCCTTCTAAAACCTGCTTGTCCTTTAGCCCACTTACCTTCACTTTCAAGCCATATGCTCAACTTATTTTCCAAAATAATACCATATAACTTGGCTAGGAGAGTGCTGATCATAATTGTCCGATAATTAGAGTGGTTATTTGTATTCCCACTTTTAAAAATAGGGATAATGAGGCTTTGAGTCCATGTTTTAGGGAACCCTTGCTTGACCGCTTGATTGAAAAGCTTGTGGATGTGGGGGATGAGGACAGGACCTCCAATTTTTAGGATTTCCACCTGGTAACCTTCAATGTCCTTAGCTTTCCCACTAGCCAAACGATTAATCCCAAAATCAATGTCTTCTAGTGAGAAAACTTATTTTGTAGTGAGCAGGGTTTCAAAGCTATCCATGACATTTGGAGATTCATAAAGCTTTTTAAGATAGGAATTCCAGTCGTGTAAAACACTTTTATTATTATCTTTAGTTTTCCTAGTTAGAATCTGCCTCTAGAATTTCTTAGGAGCTACCTTAGAGAGGTGTAATATATTCTCTTGCCTTTTACGAATATATTGCCTTTTTTTCCTTTTAGTTAGGGCTTTGTATATTTTTATCTTGTCAATTTTAAGAGATTCATCAATAGCTTCCTTAATTGCTCTCCTCACACTTTTACAATCTTTGTCATACCATGGGCACCTTGCAAGAAGAACGATATCGTCAGCATAGAGAAGAAGGATGATGACTATCCCAACTAAGATCGTGCTAGAACATCCTGCTTCCTCTAAACAACCTTCTAGCTTGTTAATGTAAATGCCAAATAGGGTAGGGGAGAGGGGGAAACCTTGTTTAACTCTGATATTACGCTTAATATCTTTCGACCACCACTCATTGCTCTTTAACATGGCAATTACATTCTCATATCAAGCCAAAAGGAACCTTTAGCTCTTCTAATCTATTCCATAGGTTGTTTCTATGAACCGTATCGAAAGCCTTTCTAAAGTCCACAAAGCAACAAAAGGGATCTGCCTCTAGAACTGTATCTTTAGTTTTCCTAGATAGAATATGCCTCCAAAATTTCTTAGGAGCTACCTTAGAGAGGTGGAAGTTACTCTCTTGTCTTTTATGAATATACTGCCTTTTTTTCCTTTTAGTTAGGGCTTTGTATATTTTTATCTTGTCAATTTTATGAGATTCATCCACAACTTCCTTAATTGCTATCCTTGCACTTTTACTATTATATTATAATAAATTGAAATAAAATATTTTAAATTTAAATTTAAAACATTTTTGTTTTTTAGTTTAAATCAAAATTATATTTATATTTGTATATTTTTCCTTCATCTATTAAATATAACTGGTTAAAGAGTATATATATATATATATATATATATATATATATATATATATATATATATATATAGAGGTATGATGTATGGGATATAAACTAAAACATTCAATTTAAAAAAACATACACAATAATGTTAATATATAGGGGTATGATGTATGGATATGTTATGAGTGTTATAAGGAAAAAAAGAAAATTAATAATAATAATATATATATATTATATATATATATATATAATATATATATATATAATATATATATTTTTTTTTTTAAAATTTGAATCAAAATTATATTTATATTTTTATAGGGTAGTGTGAGCCTTTCTTTTTAGTTTTTAATTTTTTTTTAACAATCTTAGAAAAAAATTTAAATCGAAATTTTAGATTTTAAATTCGGTTTTACTGGCATTTTTAAAAAATGTTGAAATTGACCCTAAAAAAAAGCCATCATTCCAGTATCAAGACTTTTCATTTTCAGGGTGTTTTTTGCACAATTTTTCCACAAAAAAATCGTTTTCACTACCATTTTTAAAAAAATGTTCAAAATTGACCCTAAAAAAAAACCATTGTTCCAGTATACACACTTTTCATTTTTAGCACTGTTTTTCATGTTTTTTCGGGGTTTTTGGGCCAGAGTTCCCGTTTTGATTTTATAGTTTTGATTTCAAAGTTTACATTGTTTTTATCTAGTGCATTACTTATTAGCATTATTGTTGTTTCATGTATAACTTAAGTGGATATGATTTATCTAATGGATGACTTAGTGAAATTATGATTGATCTAATGTAAGATTTATTTCCAGTATGAACTACAAAATTGACACATGGATATTTGACTTAATAACATGATGTTTAAGATTATATATATATATTGTTATATATATGCATGAATGAGAACTAACCTGCAGATTGGAAAAAAAAAAATATATGATAGCCAGGATATACTCTTCCATTGCGGAAGGTCAAGACATCTAAGGAGGAAAGGTATGATGTACATTGTTCTATTACACTTTGTATCTGCTGGATATGCACTCTTATGACATGGGTAACATGTAAATGACAGGTGACGAGACTACCTGACTGGATTATTCGATGACAAGTATCCAACCAACACTGTAGTGTGGTCCATATTAGGGTGTTGACCCTAGTTGTAAGGAGGGGTGGAGTTACTTCCCACCGTGTAACCTCCAAACCTGGAATCGTGGGAGGGCAGTGATAGACACGCCCTGCTAGACTTGTGATGATGATTTCCAGTTGCCTATTGGGGAAGTTAGGTCGATATAGTCAACGCTTCCACCATATTGGTTTTATCAGTGGATAGATTGGTATAAATGATGCCAAAATATATAGCAGCAGAGGATGGATAGGGTGGGAACGGAAGTAGGTTAGGAAGGATAAGAGGATATAGATTAGTTGGAGACTCTTGATGGGAAGTGGTGTCATTGTTTGACTTATCAAAATTTTCACTCTAACTTCGGGGCGAAGTTTTCTGAAGGAGGGGTGTATGTAATGCCCTACTTAATCTTATCATGCAAATTTCATTAATGTTTAAATTACCTGAAAATATTGACTAATAATTATCAAGAAATATTGGGACATACCTACATTTGTGAATTGTAAATTTATTTACTTATATAAGGTTTATTATTGTTATTATTCGATTCCCAACTTGTCTTCTCAAATTTAATTCTGGATAGGAAATGGTCTCCTTCCATTATTCCAAATTAAATATCCATATCTTATCCCCAAAATGTTCTCTCAAATTTACTTGGGAGAAGATATGGCCTTCCCCAATTAATTTCCAAATTAAATATCCATATCTTATCTCCAAAATGTCCTCTCAAATTTACTTGAGAGAAGATATGGCCTTCCCCAATTAATTTCCAAATTAAGTATCCATATCTTATCCCCAAAATGTCCTCTCAAATTTACTTGGGAGAAGATATAGTAAGGAATGTCAAATGAAAGGATGAGGGGGTAGTTATGACATTAAAGATAGGTGATTGAGGTGGATGGGAGGAAGAGGCATAAAAGGGGAAGGATGATGAGAGGAGGGGGGGATCCTTGGTATTGGTTTTGGTTGTGGTTTTGGAGGATTTTGTTTTGGGAGGAAGGTGGAGAAAGATAAGGGAGAGAATGAGAGTGTTTGTTTAACTTGGACACACTACATCTAGTTGGACTTGGGCTCAAAGGGCTAGGGAACTTGTGGAGGTTCCATTGGCTAGGAAATGATTCCTAGTTGGCTGGGAGGAAAATCCAGTCAAGTAGTCAAGCGGAGCATCCCAATAGAGTCATGAACTCAGGAGCATCTCAACTAAGCTATTGGAACAAGTATTCCTCTGTTTATTGATTACTTATGTAAATGATTGAAATACAATTCTTACTTATTTAAATTGTGGTAAATAAATTTTAATGGTATATTATCATCAAATAAATCTTTAGATATAAATAAGTTATTTCCCATCTTATTGTGTTTAAATTTAGATAAATTTAGTTTTTTAGTTAGAGGACCCTAGGAGGGAGCCTCAAAGAGCAACCACTATCCACATACCATTTATTGTTTTGATCTTGAGCATACAGAACTAGAGCACACTTATCAGGTTTCTTTTCTTCTACCTTCTTTCTCCATTGCGTATATCCATTTGTTCTATAAATGTTCTAAGATGTTAATCTATTGTATTTAAGTTGGCATTAATAAGACTTGTGCCCAAAGTTGTTACAATGGAAACATTCAGTGATATCAAGGAGAGTAGAAAATGCATTTTTGTCTAGATTCATGTTTGTTTTAATGTTTGTTAATCCATTATTTCTCATCTTAAAATTTCCCAAATCAATTCTTTTGACATAAGCTCTAACATTTATTAATTTATGTCCAAAGTTTTTACAACATTAACAATATCCATAAAACAAATGTCTATACCTAATAGTGGATGTTGTTTGAGAATCTAACCATCTTGACATTTGATAATCGTGTCTCCTAAAGAAGTGTGGTTTCCGATAGATTGTTGTTTGATTGTCCATTTCTTTTTCCTTCTGTACTTTACCGACAATGTGTTGTTGTAGCTGTTCACTTGATGTTGAAGTGTTGCTCAAATTTTTGTTCTCAGATTGATGTGAGTTGTCATTCTCTCTCCTAGCAACTTTTACAAAGGTGATAGTCCTTTTATCCCATGCCTTAGATTTATTGTATTCTCCTTCATAGCCTAACCCAGTCTTTATGATTGGAGACCTCTAAACATTCAATATCACATCCAATTTTTCAGACCCTTTTATCTGTTGAATATTAATGTTTAGTTCAGTTTGAGCTTTCTATAGATTTTTCTTTAGACATATCACCTCTTCCTCCAATCTTTCACACTCCTAATTTTTCTCTTTTATTTGCTTCATTAAAATGTCTTCCACCTTCTTTGCTTCTTCGAGTTCAACTTTCAACTTGATAATGTCTTCTAAATTTGATTCTTCCTTTACATATTTCAATATGATCTCTTTTTTCTTTCTATTCTTTAGTTTAAGCCTTTCTATTTCATCTAGGACACTGATTAACTCCCCCTCAAGGTCAACCTCACCTTCCTCTTCTTATTCATATTCCTAGATATCATTTTCAATTTATTCCAAGGCCATCAACATGAATTCACTGGTTCCATCTTCACTAGAGGATTCATTAAAACTTTTAGATCCACTGCCATCTTCTTGAGCATAACTTTTTTCTTTCTTTTGAATTGTCTCTCTTTTTGCATTTTGTTAGACTTGTTCTTCTCTTTCCCTTTAGGCTTATTTTCCTCTTTCTTAAAAGGGCATTTTGATGCATAATGTCCCACTCTTCCATAGTTAAAACACTTAAATGAAAATTTTCCTTTATACTTACTTGTGCCTTTCTTCAACCTTCTGACAAATTTTTCTTCTTCTTCATTAGAACCTAAGCATGACCACTCCTTTTCTTCTATGGGCTTTTCTGCCTTGAATTCTACCTCTCTACTAGTTTCCTTACCTTTTAGAATTGTCATCTCATATGATGTCAAAGAGCCACATAGTTGATCTCTGTTCAAAGTCTCAAAGTTTGTTGTTTCTTTTATAGTTGAAACCTTAAGATTGAATTTAGAAGGTAACGACCTCAAATTTTTTGAACTATTACAATTTCGTTGATTGTCTCACCTAGAGCCAACATGATATTTATAACTTCATCGACTCTTAAAAAGAATTTAGCTATGTCTTCATCTTCATTAATTTTTAAGGTCTCAAACTAGGTTCTATACACTTTTAATTTGGCCATCTTAACCTTTTTATCTCTTTCATGAATATTTTATAATTTAACCTAAATAACTTTAATTGTCTCACGATACATTACTTTGATAAATTTAGACTCACATAGACCACTCAAAAGTGCATTTAAGCTTTTGCATTATCTATAAAATTCAATTTGGTATCTTTGTCACTAGTTGTTTCCTTTGGTTCTTCATACTCCATCATCACAACATCCCAAACTTCTATTATTAGAGACATTAAATATGTCTTCATTCTTACTTTTCAGAAGGCACAATTTTTATCAGTAAATAGAGGGGCTTTATTTATTGAGCATCCTTCTTGACTAGCCATTTTATTGGCTTAGGACCTCCTTCTAGTTGTTAGACTACTACTAAAGGAGCCAAGCTCTGATACCAATTGATATTTATGATTGGGAATTACTAAGAGGGAGGGGGGGGTGAATAAGAGACTCAAATTTTTTTTTTTTTTTTTTCTCAACTTAATCTTCTTCTTATGCATTTAATGATTTAGAGTTTTGACTAGTTTTAGAGTTTTGTAGCAATACGACAACCTCACATTTTTCATAGAGATTTGTTGGCCTCCTAACAAATCCCCTTCCATATTATTCAAATTAAATGCCCCCCATATAAATAGAAAATTCCTAGTGTTATTTGATTGGATTATTGATGAACATCAATTTTATCCTTTCAGATTGTGAAATTTTTATCACAGTTAGAATTTAATTTAAGACATGAACGTGACAAGTTTTCTTATTGTTTTTCAATCCCATCGTTGATTTATTTAATGATTTAAGGATTAGGTTATGATTCTTAGTTGTAGTATTGAATTATATACCAAATCGTTCTTATTGTTTTTCAAATCCTTTAACCTTATGCTTGTCTAAGAGTTAGAATGGACTTTCAAATTATACCTATTCCAGGTTCATTTTGGATTTAAAAAAAATTCAAAAACCATGTTTATAATGTCAAGACATATATTATTATGTCATCCTTAAAATTAATCAATGTTTTGGAAATTCAAAGGTTGGGATAAATGTATGAATGAGGGTCTAATTTTCAGTGATGTAGTATCTTATGTTTTTAAATAATTAAAACCCCATGTTTTCCAAAACTTAAATTGTCAATTATGACAACCTTCTGGCTGTAAGTTAAGGGTTTTGTCACATGTTACATCAAAAACCTTTGATGATTCACAAATCAAACGTATTAATGGTGCTCAATACCCATCTCTGGAATTGTGGAAACACCTATACGTATAATAACTTGTTTGTTTACCCTAGGCTATAGTTTTGAGTTGAATCGTCCCAAGAACTAATAATTCTTAACATTCATTAACACCTTCCATTTCAATTACCCTAGACCTCTAGTACTTAAGTTATAGTTTCATTTCATACCTGTTTGGTGCTCTTAACAACAACTCATTTGACATCTCCAGGGGTATTAGGGTTTTGTTCTATCATACGACACAACCATATGCTATTTGCACCCTCTGTGTAAAACTACCTATGCATTGAGATACCCACCATGTTCATGGCTCCCATGGTTATGTTTGAACCTCCAAGCACTGATATTGTTGAAGCATATGAAGAATATTTGTCTTTGTTTAAGAAGGTAGGATGTTGGGATTTCTTACATCCTTTCATGGTTATAATGTAGAGGTTGCCAAAGATTTTTCTCGGACACACAATGACAAGAATCTGAGTTGGAGATATCAAAGTTTTGGTAAATAAGGAATTCATAGCCCAAACTACTCATCTCCGAGCTGAGGGAGAAAAATGGTCGAAAAACTGCCCTGTGAAGGACTTCCCTTAGAGCAAATTTTGGTATCCAAGAATTCATCATATAATATAAAAGGTATGCTTATAACACAACTCAAGAAAAAATTGCATGATTTCTGTTTTGATTATTAGGTAGTTTATAACATGCAAGGATCATTATGGTTTGGTTTTTTACTACCATATTCGCGTGATTATGGTTTTTCTTGGATATGAACTTATTCTTCCCTATTATCCGTTTAAGAGCCTCACTAAAGTTGAAATTTTTTGCTATAGAGGGTTTAAGAACCCAGATAGGCACTTTTTTCTTTACAACATGATTCAAACTATTGTTGAATTTTGACTATCACAATTAGGGGATTCTTGAGAGGCATTCGTCCATAGAAATAAGTTTAATGATTTTTTAGCCAGGAATAATCAAGAAATTCCTCCAAAGGTTGATGATACTCCTAGGGATATTTATGAAAATACTTCTGAAACCCAAGCCTCATCATTTCATCAAAATTTCTTGCCCAAAAACCCTAGCAAGCCATCTTAGCTAAACATGGAAACTCCATCGATGATTAGGTTCTAGACCTAGATTTTACTTGCATTAATCACAGTTCAACGAAAAGGTTTAAGTCGAACCATGGGGAAAAAATTCTAACTCTATACTGCGTGAAAATTATAAGGCCGAGACGAACTCATTTGTGAATCGCCAATATGACCTTGCAGATGAAACAATCAAATTTGAGGAAAATTCGATCAAGCAAAATCAAATAAAATAAAATAATTGGCTTCCATTAGGGCAAAAAGAAACAAATCTAAAAAGGATTCGACTTCCACTATTGTTCAGGTTGATATTCCTTAAGAACCTAAGCTTGAAAAGGAAAACCCTAGGCCCAAATCTAATAAATATTTTGGGGATAACTATGTTTTTGACCAATTTGATGATGTTGTGACTAGGTTTACGGGCGATTGTCAACCTAAATAGGATTCCTAGGAGTGTTTGAAAGGTTAGTTATGGATGGATAAGTGCAGTGTTGTAGTGCCATATCTCAAGCATAAAATAAATGCATTACAATTGAAAAATCAAAGGTTGAAATTGCAAAACCAATCTATGATTGAGAAACATAACAAGCAGGTCATTAAATTGAAAGAAATGCTTCAACTAGCTGAAAAGAAAGTAATAGTTAAATCTTCTGGAATTAGTGTCATAATCACGTAGGATTTATAGAGTCTAGTTGGTGCCAAGTAATAGATGCTCAATTTATTTTCTTTAAGTTACGATATCTTTTCAGGTATGAATATATTTTAGTTTGTTTTATTGATTTATTAGTAGCTATAGAATTAAAGATTTTGTAGCCAGTAATTAAAAAAAAAGGATATCAATATTAATTTAATATGATTTATGTGTTTTTTTTTTAACAGGTGTCCTGTACAAGTCTGCAGTCAAGCTTTAGTTTCCAAAATGTTGAATACAATTAGTGCTTCCTTATGAGACACAATATTTTATTATAATTAGTTGTTGTTCCTATTTATTTAAAAAAAATGATAACCTATATGGTCGAACCTATTGGATAAACTATGACTCCTAATTTTTGGGAACCAAATCTTTATTTTAGACATGTTTGAATTTTGTATTATCATACTTATATCCAATATAAATAGAGTATGAAACATTGAGAGTGGGGGAGGGTAAATGAAAAGAATGATATTTTGATGAACGAATGGAAATGGAATATTGTGTTTGAACCACTTCTATAAGTTTTTGGTATTAAATGTTTTTTAACGCAAAAACAATAGTTGTTTATCATCTAACTATTTCATTTCCGTCTATATCATTTCTCTAATAATTTTCTGAATGTGTTTTAAAGAATTTATTAAAGATTATATCATTGTCACACACACATATAATTGTGTTTTAGAAATAATTCTTTATTTAACATTCATCTTTCCTACCTTGATTGATTCTTTTGCTTGAATAAAAGATCAAATTAGTTCATGCAGGTTGTTTCTTATAGGGATTAGTTTTAATCTATGTGATATGTGCATTATAATTCATGAAATGGTTTTCACAAGTTAAATGTCACATTTTCATGCCTTTTGCAGAAAGAGTTAATGTTGTGATAGTTTCACTTCCTGAATGCCATGTTGTAGTCTTTCATTTGCATGAATTAGATGTATTTGTTCATATTTTATGAATGATTTTTTTTCACTAATAACAAAGTGAATAAGTCATTTTATTTGTTTTAATCTCTTTGCCAACATATTTAGTTAGGATTTTTTAGTTATTTCATTTGTGAATTTTAATGGGAATTAACTAAAATGATTTGAAACTTTTTTGTTTTAGATTGATTAGAGGATTAACAAGTGTCTGTGTTTTCCCTTGTTATCTTAATGTTTATTATTCACATTTCGAAATGCATTTTCTTTTGTAGTTTAGAATTATTTTTTATTTATTTATTTATTTTTAAATTGGAATTTAAACTACTTTCGAAATACGCTTATATCACATATCGTCCCTCACTAGTTAGAGTTTCTTATGGTGATTCCATAACTTGTATATAATCATTTATTTTTGTAAATATTAGAGTAGTTCCCTACGAACCTTCCCTTCTCTTTGGGAAAATATCATTTGGTTAACGGATCCACTAAACCCAACAGGGACAATAATACCAAATAACTTGGGTTATATTAAAGAACCTTGGACCAAGTTCTCCTTTTGTCTTGAGCTTAATCCCCTCCATTTGGATTCTGCACTTGAAAATTTGGAAGCTCTTTGGGTTGGTTCTCTCTCGCCCCAACCGTGACCAACCTCACCTCCTAAGGATTATCTCCTGAACTGGAAGCTACAATTATCCTTGGAGAAATTGAAGGAATAGAAAACCTAACAACATAAATGGATCCTTCATTTTAATGGAGCTTCATAGAGAAATCCAAGGGTGGCAGAGGGGGAGGGATTTTAATTAATCCTGAAGGAATAACTGAAATGAAGTTTGCATGGGGCTTGGGAAAGAAGACTAACAATCAGGCGGAAATGTATGGCCTTCTCCAAGGATTATGTGTTGCAAAAGATAAATAAATAAAAGACATCATCATCCTCGGAGATTTGCTAATCACAATTATGTATCTCACTAAATATGGAAACCAAAAGGATAATTCTCTCTCTTAGATCCTCCATAGAAACAGAGGTTTCGAAAAGTTTTTCCACTCTAGAGAATTTTACCACATCCTTAGAATAAATAATGTGGAGGTAGATTCAAAAGCAAACAAATATTCCTTATTGGAAGAAGGCAAGCTTGAAGTTAATGAAAAAATTGGTCTTTGTCCCATTCCCTAAAGCCTTATGATATTTAGAATTTGGATTTCTTTAGATCTTGTCCCTTTTTTGAATTATAGGTTTGAAATTGTGGCCCTCCTCCCCTCTCCTTCTCTTTTCTCTTCCCTTTCCCATTTTCCTCCCTATCATCCCTCTTCCTTTTAGTCCCCTGGATCCCTCCCCTATCCTCACTTCTCCCTTTTCCTCTCCCCCCTCTTGTCCCCTCTTCCCCCTCTTCTCTATTCCCCCT
This sequence comes from Pinus taeda, assembly GCA_000404065.3. Lineage (NCBI taxonomy): Eukaryota > Viridiplantae > Streptophyta > Pinopsida > Pinales > Pinaceae > Pinus > Pinus taeda. Next base: position 97,830 of record APFE030309318.1, read on the forward strand.
ATCCTTTTACTCTTTTTTCCCTATTCTTCCTCCTCTTTGCACCCCCTCTTGTCTTTTTTATCCCCTCTTTGCCTTATCATTATTTAGGATGTATTTTCCACGAGTTGTTGTCCTTTCTTCCTTCATTATTCATGAAGGGTCACTTCTTTGGTTAATGGATCCCCCCATGAAATCTATTAATGTGGCAATGATTGAAATTCATTGCCATGTAGATGGTATCTTCATCTACTTGCATGATTTCAAATACGACTATCATCCACCATATTCTTAGAATCACCTCCAGCTCAGAAAGATGATGAATTCCCTTGGAGTCCACACAAGTTACATTAATGGAAATATGATGATACTCATGTTACAAGGTAGGTGTTGTGGTATTAAATGGGCTCCAAAGATAGCCCAGGATTCATTCATGAATGCCTTGGTTCTAAGAATTTTCTATCCTCATATGTGGGTGAAGAATTGGTTCTTGAATTTACCTTTGAATTTAGTTGTTGCATTTAATCGGGCCTTCATTAAGCGGCTCTACAAGGATATTCTTCTGAGTTCCTTGGAACATTCACGTGTAATTGGGAAGTTGTGGGTTCGACACTTAGTTCATAGGTCATCTGGGGTAGGGGACTCTCTGGTTTGCAGTGCTCCTTGGCAGGCCTTGGCCTTTTTGCTCCAATTAGTTCCATATTGGCACTCATTCTTTGGTTAGAAGGCAATTATGAACTCCTTTTGTTTAGTGTGGAAATTATCAGTAGCCAGAGTTTTGAGGGAACATCCTCTATAATTTATTTCCTATCTCTAGTATCGAGTTGTAAGTTGATTTATTTTACCTTTTCCCACGGGGGCTTCACTCAATGAACCTATGACATATCACGTGCATTCGTGAATACTAAATAATACCCCTAATTTGACTACATATTGGAAAATACCTCTAAAAATCACATTATTTAACCCCCTACCAATATGAAACCAATATACCTTCCCAATTTAAAAAACCCATACTTTCACTAGATATTGTAGGCATCCGTTTTTTATTAACATTTTTTATACCCCTTTATATTTTTCCATTAACTTTGAGCTTCATTTTTTATACCTGCCAATATGAAAATCCTTTACCCATATATATCGCCCAATATATTATGCCATTTTTCCTCAATATATATCCCCCAATATGAACCTATGTGGTATGGTATTGCTTCCCTAGTGAAGCCCCCATGCTTTTTCCACCCCATGGAAGTCTCTGGTTTAAAGAAATTCAAGGTTTTTCCAATTCAAAGTGTATTTATGGCATTATTTTTGCATTGGGTATTGGTGAAGAGGCTCTTGTATTCAACTTGGCATCTCTCACTATGGGTACCTATCATTTGTAGTCTTGATGTGGCTTCTTGGTCCCGCCATCCTACACTAATCAGTTATACACTGCATTCTGTTGATTTGGGTTGCCTAAGTTTACCACTGGATAAAGTCTATTGTGGTTATTGTTTCATCTATATTTGCATCATGAACTCCTTCTCAATGTCTGATTCCTACTATGGAGACTGTGCTTGATCCTAGTGTTTATTAGCCCATGAATCTTTGTAGAGGGTTGAGGACGAATTACAAGTGATTTATTTTCAAATGTATCATGCTCAAGTTGAATAAGCAAATTAATTCATGGATCTTCAACAACAAATTTTAAGGTTGGAAGATGAGATTGACATAGCCAGGGTGATCTTTCAGAATTCAAGCTTAAGAAAGGATCTTCTGCTATGCAAGATCAGTCTCTTAGCCTGTAGACAAGCCAATTATAGACCTTAATATGCCCACTTCTAAATATGTTTGATCCTTATGCAAGGTAATTTTGGCTTTTTATCATGACAACTTATATGAAAGTTTATCTATGTAATAAATTTGTTAAAATGTATTGATAGGAAGTATCTAAATTATAATGGGTCAGTAGCTAGTAGGCATATAATGAAATTTGGATTTAGAATCGATGTACTCCTCGTGTATTTGTTGTGACTGGGAACAAGTTTATTCTAAATATTACTCATTGATGTTTAAGAAAAAAAACCTTGGACTAGGTTGTTCCCTCTTGTTGACATATGTCCAATGACTGACGTTGCTCCCACCTCTCAGCCTGCTCTGATTTCCACATCATCTTCTCATTATGTCCACATCACCAACAAAACCTTTACTCTTGCACTTTCCCTAGTCAAATATGTGATTGAAAATATAATTCAAAAGTCCCAAGGTGTACTATAAAAAACTCAAGTGAAGTTAGAAAGAGCTAGAGGTGTTGGGGAACAACTGTCCCAATGTATTGCCTCACAGACTGATTTATCACTAGATAACCCTTTGGTGTTTGATCCTCAGCTAAGATATTTCCAAACTACTACTACATTCAATTATAGATTGCATAATATCTTGACTGTCCAGGTTGAGCCTAATCAATAGATTGACCCTAACCAACAAGTTGATCCTAATCAATAGGAGTCAAAACTAGTTTTTAGTGAACCTATATCACCTACAAAAGAACAACCTAATCTAGAGGTAGGAGAACTTGGTCCACCACCTTCACCACCTAGATCATCATCCTCTTCTTCGAGTGAGGATTCTTCTAACGCAGAAAGTTCTTGACATTCTTCATCACCTGAATGAGGAACATCACATAAATCCTAGTTCATCATACTTAGAAAATAACTATGTAAATAATGAAGGGAATAGCCTCGCTACACCGTGGCTTGATCTCGATGCAGTTGTTTTACCGAGTCACCAACATTCCTTGCCAAAAAATCCTAAAAAAATACATGCAAGGTTTGACCGTGATACTAAGAAACATGCAGATGACCATATTAATAAATTCATGTTAGTTATTAGGCAGAGGAGTGTGTAGCAAAAAGATGTTGTCTGCAAATTATTCCCCTATACCTATGAGGGTAAACCCTCCACTTGGTGCTTTTCCCAACAACCTTAAAGTATAACATCCTAGAGTCAACTTGAGATTTCTTTTTTTGAAAAATTTGGTGAAGACAAAACTCCTGAAGTCTTGGTAATGGAATTGTCCAATTTGAAAATGGATTGGAAAAAAGGATCAAAGATTATAATGTGTGGTTCATCACTTTAAAAAATGAGATCCCTACTCAATCCATGTCTATAGAAAACCTTATCATTTCCTACTTTGTTAAAAACTTACCTATTACCACATCATGTGGGTAAAAAGAGCTCAAAAGGCAACTCTTCAAGAAGCCCTTGATGAAGCTAATTAAGTTGAGAAAGATATGCTCAGTCTTAAGAACAATCCTGACACTGAAGGGGATCAATCCTATTCTTCTCCAAATTAACGTGAATAATCCTCTAAACCATCCATGACCAAGAATGAACAAGGAGTCCTAGACCTTGAAAGTTTGCAAAAGGTTCTTAACAAATTGTCCAACGGAATTATTGATCTTAAAAATAATACAAGAGAAGGGACATCTAATAGAGGAAATTTTAAACCTCCTTTCAAGAACAACTTTCCACCTAAACCAACCCCTCATAGTCAAGGATTAAATTTTGAAGGATTAGGAAATATTATCCAAGCTTTGATGTCGAGAATTGACTCATCTTCTGACGAGAAAATTATTGAATCAGATAAGAATGAAGGTGAAGAGGGAGAAAATTTGAATGATGATAAAAATAAACCTACTCCTACCATTAGCCATATTGCAGATGTAACTAATAACTTGTTTGAGGATGATGATGATTTTTTTTTAAAATCAACACCCTTATAACACACGCAACAAAACCACATCTAATGATCATAATCCCTCTACCTCAACCAAAGATAAGAATTCAAAGAAATAGTTAGAACCACCTAAAAAATTTTCTATTGCAGATTTGGAATATGATCCCATAGAACATCTTAAAAAGTTAAAATCAAATATTTCGATTTATGAGCTATTGAAATTTCCTCCCATACAACAGAAAATTTAGTAAAGTTTGGCTGAAATTTCGGGTAAGAGAAAGTCTTCTCCTAATGAGGAAATGGATAATTTTGAAAAATATACAACAATTCCAGTCTCTATTATAAAGAGCCCATCAGATAATCCTTCCACACAAATAATGAAATCTAATGTTCCACCCTTTTCACTAACTTCTGAAATTTAAAACAAAAATGTGCATAATTGTATGGTTGACTCTTGAGCTTCCTATAATGTCATGCCCCTCTCTATTCGTAAGAAAATTAATGCAAATACTAAGCCATCTAAAATCAAAATAATTTGCCTGAATTATACCAAAAATTAAATTTGTGGGAGAACTAACTAATGTTCTCATTAGACTCTCTTGTGATCATAGGGTTCATTAGGTGATAAATATTGTTGTTGTAGACATACTTGAAGCCTATGGTCTATTTCTAAGTAGGGATTGGTCACAAAACTTGAATGGTTACTTTTTTGCAGATTGGTCCCATTTAAGGCTACCTTAGAAAAATAAGGATCAATAGAAAGTGTTATATGAAACACACTATCAATGGCCTAAATGATCCCAATGAACCAATCTTAGTTAATTCTTCTCTTTTTGGAAATTTCAGCATTGATGCATTTTTCAGAAACTTTACTGCTGAAATTTCTCCTTATTTAAATTCACAACAATAATATGAACTCACATCTTGTACCAAGTTGGTGACACTAGATAATACTTTAATTGGTATAAATGATGTAAATGATAAATATGGACCTTATATTTTGATGGATCTAGATTAAAAGAAGGCGCTAGCGTTGGTTGTTTATTGCTTGATCCCAAAGGAAATAAGATTTTTATTGCATGTAGATTAGAATTTGATCGTATGAATAACATTTATGAGTATGAATCTCTTATTCAAATAGTTAATAAGGCTATTGATATTAATGCAAAATTGTTAATTGTTTTTTTCGACTTTGAAATTACGATTAAGTAGGTACGAAATTCTATCCATTACGTTTCTACTCATATAAAAAATTATCAAACTGAGGTATGAAATTTGTTGTCTAATTTTCTTTCTTTCAAAATTAATCCCATTCCTAGATCTAGTAATTAGGAAGCAGATTTGTTAGCAAATGTTACATCTATATTAATAACTGCTGAAGACTTTGTACCAGGTTCATTAACTATTGAGTTAATTTTTTGACCATCTATTGCTGAAAATGTTACTAATTAGCTTGTGTTTGATGATGACCAGTATATTATTGACTTTATCCACATGGAAGACAATTTTCAAGACATGGTATTCAATGAGATCACCCACAAAGAAAATATCTGGAACTTTTTAGAAATATATAACCATTTGTCAGTGGAAGATACCTTTAATCTAGCAAAATCTATCCCAAAATATGTTGTCATATTTGAAAAGTTTTATGATCCACGTGACAAATTTGAAGGGGTTGTGAATTGTAAAACAAATAGTTCCTCTGTGTGGTATGAAACTATCAATTTAGGAATTGAATATAATCCACAAAACATAAATTTAGGGATTGATTGTATTGAAAAGATATCATATTTCATTTGATTGTTCAAGGAAAACAAAGATGTATTCGCTTGCACATATGATGATTTAAAGAATTTTTACCATAATGTAATGTAATTTCCAGTGAAACCCCAAACAAAACCTTTTCAACAAAAATTAAGAAAAATGCATCCCAACCTTTAACCTTATGTTAGAAGTGAGTTAAATAAACTTCTAAATGCTAGGATAATCTTCCTTGTCCAACACACTTAGTGGGTTTCAAATATAGTTCATGTAAGAAATAAAAACAAGGATATTCGAATTTGTGTTGATTTCCACAATCTTAATAAAGCCTTAGGTAAAGACATCTTGTTCCACCCATGGAGAATATTTTACAATGTGTCTCTAGTTCTAAGATGTTGTCCTTATTGGACGGATTTTTACGTTACAACCAGGTTATGGTCTCTCCTACAGATCAACTTAAGACTACCTTTAGAACTACATGTGTCACTTTTTCCTATAGGAATATTCCTTTTGGGCTAATTAATGCTAGGGATACATTCCAAAGAGAAATGGACATTATTTCATATGGCTTGCTAAAGGGGTCGATTGTAGTATATCTAGATGATGTTATTGTGTACTCTAAAAAGAGATAAGATCACCTATCAAATATGAGAAATGTATTTGAACGATGTAGGAAATTTGGCATATCCCTAAAAATTCCATCTTTGCAGTTACTAAAGGAAAGTTGCTTGGTTTTTTAGTCTCACAAAATGGAATGATGATTGACCCTGAGTGAACTCAAGCCATTACTAGTTTGTCTCATCCCATCTCTAAGAAAGCCATACAATCCTTTTTGGGTAATATAAATTTTGTAAGAAGGTTCATTCCCAATTTCTCTGAGATTGTGAGATTTCTCCAAAATTTGAGGAAAAAAGACTCTATTTTAAAATGGGGTGAGCAAGAAAAAAAGGCATCCCATACAATTAGACAATTCATATATGAAGCACCTACTCTAATGATTCCTAATTTTTCTAAACACTTCACTTTGTACACTTTTGCATGTGATTACACATATGCTACTATTCTCACCCAAAATCACAATTGCAATGATGAAATCCCCATCGCTTTTATGAGCTTTTCTTTTAAAGAGGAAGAATTAAATTATTCAATTGTAGATAAACGAGCCTTTGTTGTCTTTAAGGCAATGAAACATTTTAGACAAGACTTGTTGAAATATAAAACAAAAGTAATTGTCCCTTATATGGAAGTTATAAATTTGCGGGTCCAGAAAGAGCTCGGTGAGAAGAGAGTACATTGGGTGACAGCGCCACAGGAATATGACCTTGAGATAAAACCTGCTCAAATTGTTAAAGGAAAATATCTTTGTAAGTTATCTGTTGATTTTGTTAATGCACTCGATGAATAATTATGTTAAAATGATGAAGCATTTTAAACTCATAATGAAATTTTATGTGCTCTTGATAATCCTAACTCATGGTATACTGGTATCAATTTTTTTTATAATGCATGGTACTACTCCTCAACATTTGGATGCAAGGAAAATAAGAGCATTAATATTGAAATCAACTCATTTTCATCTAATCAATAACATTCTGTTTAGAAAAAAAATGATGGAGTTTTGCTTTGTTGTTTGAAATCGGAAGATACTGAAAAAGTTTTGAAAGAGTTACATTCAGGGCCTGCTAAAGGTCATTTTGGTGGAGAAACCACATCACACAAAGTGTTAAGAGCCAGATATTATAGGTCGAAATTGTTTAAATATGTCCATGCCTTGGCCCAAAAACGTGAATTTTCCAGAAATTTGTTGGTAAAGTCAAGAAAGATACTTTTACTTTACATCATGTGTCTGTTGATGCCCCTTTTCAACAACGGGGATTATGTTGGCATTATGATGAATGTGTTGTACTTGATGGCAACCCTCTTGTAACATAAAAAATCACTTATACATGGTAACTAGATGAATCTTCACAAGAGATATCAGATGTGACATTAATAAATGGTAGTTGTGTTAACAGATATGATGCAGAATAGTTGAAAGGAAATGATAGTTCACAGTGCAACAAGTTAACATTATGATACAGGCGTTGTCCCTAATGATGAAGATCAAAGTACTATAGGTTAACAGTATTGAATCACAGTTCAGGCTCACAGAATGGAAGGAAAAAGAGTTATACAGAGGTTTACCTTGACTAAGCTGTGTATATACGCAAGTTCATTGAGCAGAAGACGCATATGCGTAAACATGCACTTTCATGACAAGAAAAGTGCGTACATGTCAGAAACTAAGTTTTTGGTCCATGGTATTTTGGTATTGGACCATGGTATTTTGTCCGAGGTATTGACCCCAGGTATTTAGACCAAGGTATTGGTTCTAAGTGGTTTTGGACAATGATATTGAGTAAGGCCTAAGACTATAAAAGGAGGAGAAGATCATTAGGCAAAGGTATGGAGAAAGTCTTGAATATTTGATGAAGTGTGAGATCGAATATGCAGGTTATGGGTTATGATGCTTTGCTTGATCTGAGCCAAGGATGAATCTCAGCGGTTGATGGAGGACAAAGTCTAATGATGGATTGGGATCTTATGGCTTGGAATGAATCATCTCTATATGGTTTGATCATGCTTATCCTAGATCTGTATATTGACGCATGTAATGTTCTATAAATATTATGATCTGGGTATAACTCAAGTTTGGAATAGCTGCAATTCATGAATGAATATTTACAGATGTATACCCTGGTTGACTATGATAAAAGCACGTACATACACAGGTTAGATACATCTAAATAGCGTATACCATATAAACTATGATGTTTGAAGTCACAGGTGGTTCTAGTTGTTGATGCAAAGTTCTAAGTTCTGGTGACTGTTTACTGGTGTCAATATTCTGCATATTCAGATTGGTTGATTGTGTTTAGCTTCAGTATTGATGGATGAGATCTAATAATGGATCACGATCATAATGACTTATATTTATGTGACCTGATGGACTAGATCTAGTTGCTAACATACGTATTATCCTTGTATATGTAATGATCTGGGTATGTCTGAAGTTGGGAAGTGCAACGAAGTTATAAGTAAGTATTTGATGACATATACACTGGTTTTCTTTGGTGAAGTTGTGTATACATGCTGGTTCAGCTCTTCCAAGTAGCGTATGCACTCTGATGCATGATTTTTGAAGATACAGTTGGTTCTAAATATTGTTGTAGAGTTCTGGGATCTGATGTGTGTTCTGGTGACTGTGTTTTTATTGATAGGGTTTTAGTGATTCAGTATTGGGTGATGATGCAAGTGGTGATTATTTTTGTGCTTCAATGTTATTGATGGGTCTAGTATGAAAATTGGACGAAACATGGCCTTCAGATTGTGGTGTTGTGCTTCAGGAGTATCCAGTATGAAAATTTATGAAATGTGGTCCCTCGAAGAAAAGAGAAGGTTGTAGCCTTCTGTAGGTCAGTACCTACGTGCTAGTACTTCAGCTAGTACAAGAGCTAAGGGGGTTGTAGCTCCCTTCCAGGAGAAGCTAGAGAACGAGAGGAGGTTATAGCCTTCTGTAGGTAGAAGCCTATGTACTGGTATAAGACTGCTCCAGTACAGAAAAATTGTAAAAAGAAGTTTCTTATTAAAATAAGATAGAGACGAATTGCAGCAGGTGGTTTTCACCCACATTGGGTTTCCACCTTAAATCATGGTGTTCATGTGTGCTTCTCGTGTCTGATGATCTGTTCTGTTTTACTGCACCTATTTACTGTTCATATGAATAATGAAGTTTTGATACACTGATTAAAGATCAACATTTAATGGATTAACTGAATCATAAGTTTACTGGATATACGCTAGTTGCATTAGACATAGTTGCGTGTACACGTGGGTTCCCTTACCTAAAGTAGCGTATATGAATCTAAGTATGGAAATGAAAAAGTTATTGATTTAATAATATTGATTCAACCCCACCCCCACCCCAGCACCCCCCCCTCTTAGTATTATTTCCAACAATTGGAATAAGAGCAGGTCCTTTGGTAGAAGCTTGATCGCTTGAAGGAGATCCATAGAGCAATGGGAAAGAAGCTAAAGAAGAAAGAGCCTAAGAAGAAGAAGACATCTTAGAGGAACTATGACAGTGGGAGAATCGATTGGGGAATATGTGGAAGCAACACTTCAGATTCATAATCACCTGTTGTGCCTTGCAAACAACCCCCCCTTTTTCATATTTATTTTTATTTACAAAACCATTAAAATATGAAATGGGTCCCTCTTAAAATAAAATTGATGTCAATAACTCTTACTTTGTGAAAGTCAGACAAATCCAAGGAGCGCTTTATAAACTTCCCCTCAAAAGCAATATCCCTTTAAACATTGGAAATAAAGCAAATATGTATTTATTATGATAAAGCGATCGCAAGATCGCATATCGCAATAACATAAAGGATGCACCAAGCTATCGGCGATATCGACAATCGGCAATTCCCTTGTGCACCACTATCGCGCCCATCAGCAAAGCCCTGACCCGATAAAGCTATCAGCGATATCGGCAATCGGCAATTCCCTTGTGCACCACTATCGCGCCCATCGGCAAAGCCCCGACCCGATAAAGCTATCGGTGATATCGGCAATCGGCAGTCCCCTTCGTGTCGCAAACATTGTTCATAGGCCTTTCCCTGATCCGATATCGGCGATTGGCGATTGGTGATTTCCCTTGTTGAATCCTTAATGCGCATAGGCCTTTCCCCGATCCGATATCGGCGATCAGCAATCGACAGCATTCAAAGCATTGTTAAAACTATCCTCACACCCCTGCCCGACCCGATAAGATAAGGCACAGTTCTCAACGAAAAGCTGTTAAAGTGATTGGAAAGCCCGAGTTAATGACAATTAAGGCATAATCATTCCCGCTCGGCCGCCAGTATGCCCATTGCATGATTTAAAATATCTTTAGGCAAATATTGCACTAATGAGCATTTATAAGGTGGCAGGTCCTATACGGTCACTTAATGAATCCATCCTCTCAGATCTGCCTATAGATCATATCCACGTTGTTTTAATAAAGACAAAGTATATCGACGTTCTTCTTTCTATTTTACTATCAGTTGTGAGTTTCATTGTTATCTCAGTATTACGCCAAAACCACCTCTCTGTGCAGAATATAGATTTTGCAAATTCAGGCATAATGGGTAAAAAGCAGAAGAAGGTTGCAGGCGTTATTGATTCACCAGCTGCGCCACAACTAATAGTGAACAACAAGAAAGGTTTGATATCAGATACAACGTGCGCGGGCCTGGCCAGAACAACTTGGCAAGGAACTTATGATTTGCTAGAAGCCGAGAAGCCTGAGCAGGTGGTAGAAGAAGCTACCGCAGATTCTACCAAAAAATCAGAGTGCACTCTCAAGGACTTGGCCGACTCCTTCCTACATAAGATAGCGACAAGAGAGCAAATGCTTCCATACACCGATGTTATCAAGTGGGCAATTGAAGAAATTCCTATCACAGACAGAACTTTCGTCGCAAACGATGGAAGGATTTTTGGGTCCTTCAAGCCAGAGGATTTGAGGCAAATGTATCATTTGCCTATGCCAGAGAAAGTTTACAATAGCGAATTTCTAGAGAAGTTCACAAGTGAGAATGAAATTGAGTCTGAACCTATCAAAGATTGGAGGCAGAATCCAAGTAAGCATAAGCATGAATCCTCTAGTAAGTACTCAGTCGACTCCTTGTGTTCACCTTATTGCTATGCCGTTATAATGATGTGTAGATTATGGGGTCTGCATGATTCCGCCATTTTTACTATCGAAATGGTTCCCCTCATGGAGGCGGCAGTCAACAGTTGGATTATGGATTGGGCCACTATCCTTTCGGATAAGCTTTCCCTTGCTGTTAGTGAATTTAGGAATCAGACCAGAGTCAGCGAAAGGATAATCCCTCCATTCTACTACAGCGCTTATATTTTGGATACCTTGTGTTTTAATTCCGAATTCCCCATTCTCGGTTGGAGGTGGACCACACAGGACCCCTCCCCAATCCATATTTACCATCGTAAAATGTGGAAGTCATCTCATAAGAATCACTTGTACCATATCTGTAACGGTTTCATGATTCCTATCTATTATGCCATTTTTAATAAGCCCATTCCAAGGATCTCCTACTTAGCCTCTTTTGATCTGCCGTCAGTGGGTAGTTGGTTTGGGGAAGAATATTTTACGTATGTTAGATTCTATGGCAGTCAAGCCAATCCCCATGTCCTTCCCTTGTATGTTCCTGACAAATTGTTAGCCCGAGAAATTGCCTACCAACTTTCAGCCAAGAGTACCACACAGACTCTTAGGTTAAAGCAAAAAAGGGGCTGGCCAACTTTTCCTTTCAGATGTGGAGTCTTTACCTTGCATGATTTAAAACATGCAGAAAAAGAAGCCATAAAAATTCAAGCCCTAAACCTTCCTATAATCCCAAACAGAGCATATGACCCGAGAAAATATGCATACGCCGCTCTAGAACATGCCAAATTATCAACATTTGAGCATAAAGAGGATATTTTTGATGATATTTTTGTCTCAGCAGAATCAATTGGTCATGCTAAAGAGCTTGCTAGAACAAGGTATAATGACGTAGGGTTATCTGAGTTCAATAAGCTCAGGGAGAAGAGGTTGCAAACTCTGCCCCTGGACTTAATAATGCCAACCCAAGCGGCGTCTTCAAGTGAGCCTGGCCAGCAACGACAGAAAGAACCCCCTGCTACACTGAAAACCAAAGCCAATGAGCAGGAGGAACAACAGAAGAAAAACCAAGAGGAAAAGCTGAAGAAAGAGCAGGCAAAGCGTTTAAGGAAAGAAAAAGAAGAACTCTTAAAAAGAGAGCAAGCAGAACGCTTAAGAAAGGAAGAGGAAGATAGATTGAGAAAGGAGCAGGAAGACAACCAGCAAAAGAAACAGGCAGAGATCCAGCAGAAGGAACATGAACGGCAAGAGAAGGAGAAACAAGAACAACTGCTAAAGGAGTCCCAGTCCAAGAAAAATACCACCGATACTAATAAGGGTGCTGTCACAGACCCCGAGCTGCAAAGGAATGGCAGCATTTTAGTACCATTATCGGTGGAGGTAAGGATTCACAGAATACCGAGACTCCTAAGAGCAGCGGCATACAGAAGGAAGCCTCATCCCAGGCTTTGAGCACAACCACCGGCCCACCCAAA